>JAQZBX010009427.1:0-46131 GCA_029593785.1 Cabassous unicinctus
CCCTGTAATTTCTGAGTAATATTTAGGTTATCTAGGCACCTTTAAAAATATATATATATAAAAATAACATTTATGTAAACAAATGCGCATATATGCATATGTATTTATATATCATTTTACAAATATTGGTATGTATTGTGAAAAATTTGATTTTTACCCACAATAAAAAAATAATAATAGTAAAGTCAAGTAGTGTGAAAAAAAGAAGAAGTATGTAGCAAGAAAATAATTAATCAACTTGCTCAGTTTTCATAACTGAAGTGCCTCCTTCATTCACATATCATTAGATCAAACAAGTTTTTTTTAATACTGAATATAAGTGAGAATAATTGTGTAGCAGTCAATTAAATAAATAACATATATATATATAAATTTTCACAAATGAAGAAAATACTACATTTCCAGAGCGTTAGGTAAATCCATATTTTGATATTGGCTTTAAGTTAAATTAATGTGCATAGGATCCAATTAAAGAAGTAATGAGCTTAGTTTTCACAACTGAAGAAATTACAGAATTCACAGAATGCTAGGTATCAGAATTGATTTGCTATTGACTCTAAGTGAAAACAAGAGTGCAGCATTCACTTAAGAAGTAAATTGCTTAGTTTTCCCAACTGGAGAAATTACTGCATTCCCATAACTTTAGGCAAATCCAGGATTTTGATATTGGTTGTAAGTTAAAAACAATTGTATAACAGCCAATTATAGAAGTACCATGCTTAGTTTTCACAACGTGAAGAAACAACTGCATTCCCAGGGTATTAGGTAAAACTAGCATATTGACATTGTAGGTGAAATCAAGTGAATTGCATCCAATTAAACAAGTAGCTTGCTTAGATTTCAAAACTAAAGAACGTACTGCTTTCACAAAGCCTTAGGTAAAACCCGGGTTTTGACATAGATTGTAAGTGATAACAAGTGCCATAGCAGCCAAAGAAAAAGTTAATTTGCTTAATTTCCAAAACTAAAGAGCCTCTTACATTCACAGATTGTTACATAAAACTAGTGTTTTGATACTTATTGTATGTGAAAACAAGTGTATGGCACCCAATTAAGCAAGGACTTGATCGATTTTCAGAAGTGAAGAAATGACTGCATTCACAGAGTCTTATGTATGGCCACTGCTTTGACATTGATTGTAATTGAAAAGAAGTGTACAGCACGTAATTAAATGAGTAACTTGCTTTGTTTTCAAAACTGAAGAAGAACTTACATTCACAAAGGTAAAATCAGAGTTTTTTCATTGATTGTAAGTGAGAAGAAGTGAATAGTATACTATTAAACAAGTACTTTGCTTAATTTTGGAAAACTGAAAAACCTCCTTTGTTCACAGAGTGTTAGGTAAAACCAAGTATTTAACATTGGTAGTAAGTGAAAATAAGTGCATACCAGCACATTAAACTACTTGCTTGGAATTCAAAAGTGAATAACCTCATGTGTTCACAGAGCATTAGGTAAAATCAGGGTTTTGACATTGATTGTAAGTGAAAACAAGTGTGTAGCAAGCAATTAAACATGTGACTTGCTTAGTTTTCAAAACTGAAGAACATATTTCATACTCAGAGCATTAGTTAAAACAAGTGTTTTGGTACTGAATGGAAAGGGATACACATGTGTAGGTGCCAATAAAAGAAATGACTTCCTTAGTTTTCAAAAATGAAGAATCTACCACATTCCCATAACATTAGGTAAAACCATGGTTTTGATATTGGTTGTAAGTTAAAACAATTTCATAACAGCCAATTAAAGAAGTACCATGCTTAGTTTTCACAACTGATGAAACTAATGCATTCTCAACATATTAGATAAAACCAGCATATTGATATTGTAAGTGAAAACAAGTGCATAGTAACCAATTAAACAAGTAACTTGCTTAGTTTTCAAAACTGAAAAACCTCTTGCATTCACAGAGCATTAGGTGAAACCAGTGCTTTGACACTGTTTGTAAGTGAAAAGAAGTGTGTGACAGGCAATTAAACCAGGATATGCTTGCTTTTCACAACTGAAGAAATGACTGCATTCACAGAATGTTATGTATCACCCTTGCTTTGACAATGATTGTAAATGAAAGAAGTGTGAAGGAATCAAATATATGAGTAACTTGCTTAATTTTCAAAACTGAAGAATCACTTACATTCACAAAGCATTAGGTAAAACCAGTGTTATTTCATTGATTGTAAGTGAGAACAAGTGCAAAGCAGCCAATTAAGGAAGTAAGCTGTCTAGTTTCTAAACTGAAGAAACTCCTGTATTTACAGAGGGTTAGGTAAAACCAATATTTTGACATTGATTTTAAGTGAAAGCAAGTGAATAGTATCCTATTAAACAAGTAACTTCATTAATTTTTGAAAACTGAGAAACTTCCTTCATTCACAGTGTTAGGTAAAACCATGGTTTTGTCATTTGTTGTAAGTGAAAACAAGTGCACACCAGGAAATGAAAATGTAACATGTAGTTTTCACAACTGAGAAAACCACTGCTTTCATAAGTATTTGGTAAAACCAGGATTTTGACATTGATTTTAAGTGAAAACAAGTGTGTAACAGTCAATTATACAAGTAACTTGCTTAGTTTTCAAAACTGAAGGACCTCCTGCATTCATACAGTATTATGTAAAACCACTATTTTGACATTGGTTGTAAATGAGTATAAAATCCTGCAAATAACACAAGTAACTTGCTTAGAATTCAAAACAAAATAACCTACTGCATTCACAGATCATTATGTAAAACCAGTGCTTTGACACAGATTGTAAGTTAAAATAAGTGTTCGACAGGCAATTAAATGAGTAACTTGCATAGTTTTCAAATCTGAAGAACCACTGACATTCACAAAGCTTTAGGTACAACCACTGTTTTTCCATTGATTGTAAGAACAAGTGCAAAGCAGCCAATAAGGAAGCAATGTGCCTAGATTTCAAAACTGAAGACACTCCTTCATTGACAGAATGTTAAGTAAAACCACCATTTTGACATCGATTGTAAGTGAAAAGAAGTGTGCAGCAGGCATTTAAATGAGTAACTTGCTCAGTTTTCAAAAATGAAGAATCATTTACGTTCACAAATGTAAAACCAGTGTTTTTTCATTGATTTAAAGTGAGAAGAATGGAATAGTATCCTATTAAACAAGTACCTTGCTTAATTTTTGAAAATTGAAGAACCTCCATCATTCACAGTGTGTTAGGTAAAACCAGGGTTTTGAAAATGGTTGTAGGTGAAAACAAGTGCAAAGTAACAAATTAAACTATTGGCTTTGAAATCAAATCTGAAGAACATCATGCATTCACAGAACATTAGGCAAGACCAGTGTTTTGACTTTGATTGTTAGTGAAAATAAGTGTGTAGTAGGCAGCTAAACCAACAATTTCCTTAGTTTTCAATATTGAAGAACATACTGCATTTACATTGTTTTGACATTGATTGTAAGTGAAAACAAGTGCCATAGCATCAAAATAAAGAAGCAATTTTCTTAGCTTTAAAAACTGAAAACCTCCTACATTCACAGAGCAATAGGAAAAACCAGAGATTTGATATTTATTGTACATGAAAACAAGTGCATACCAGTCAATTAAACAAGGATTGCTTGGTTTTCACAAGTGAAGAATTGACTGCATTCACAGAATCTTATGTATCACTATTTCTTTGACAGTGATTATAAGTGAAAAGAAATGGAAGGCAGGGAATTAAATGAGTAGCTTGCTTAGTTTTCAAAATGGAAGAACCACTTACATTCACAAAGCATTGGGTAAAACCAGTGTTTTTACATTGATTGCAAGTGAGAACAAGTGCAAAGGAGCCAATTAATGAAATAATGTGCCTAGTTTTCACAACTGAAGGAAATCCTGCATTTATACAAGGTTAGATAAAACCACCATTTTGACATAGATTTGAAGTGAAAACTAGTGAATAGTATCCTATGAAACAAGTGCCTTCCTTAATTTTTGAAAATGGTAGAACCTCCTTTATTTACAGACTTTTAGGTAAAACCAGAGTTTCTACATTGGTTGTAAGTGAAAACAAGTTCATAGCACTGATTGAAAAGGTAAGTTGCTGAGTTTTCACAACTGAATAAATTCCGGCATCCACAGAGCATTTGGTAAAATCACCATTTTAACATTGATTGTACATGAAAAGAAGTGTGTAGCAGGCAATGAACTGAGTAACTTGCTTAGTTTTCAAAACTGAAGAAAAACTTACATTCATAAAATTTCTTCATTGATTGTAAGTGAGAAGTGAATAATATCCTATTAAACACGTACATTGCTTAATTTCTGAAAATTGAGTTACCTCCTTCATTCACAGTGTTAGGTAATGCCAGGGTTTTGACATTGAGTGTAAGTGAAAACATGTGTGTAGCAGGCAATTAAATAAGCACCTTTCTTAGTTTTCAAAACTGAAGAACCTACTTCATACACAGAGCATTTGCTCAAGCAAATGTTTTGATATTGAATGTAAGTGAAAAAAGTACCTAGCAGCCAATTAAAGAAGAAATGTGCTAAGGTTCACAACTGAAGAACCTACAGCATTGACAGAGAGCTTTGTTTCTCAACACATTTTCCATTGACTATAAGTTAAAACAAGTGCATAGCAGTCAATTAAACAAGGACTTGCTTGGTTTTCAAAGTGAAGAAATGACTGTATTCACAAAATCTTATGCAACACTACAGCTTTGACATTGATTTTAAGTGAAAAGAAGTGTGTAGTGGGAAATTAAATGAGTAACTTGCTTAGTTTTCAAAACTGATGAATGTCTTAAATCCACAAAACATTAGGTAAAACCAGTGTTTTTCATTGATTGTAAGTGAGAACAAGTGCAAAGGAGCCAATAAAAGAAGTAACATGCCTACTTTTCATAACTGAAGAAATTCCTGAATTTACACATGGTTAGGTAAAATCACCATTTTTACATTGTTTGTAAATAAAACAAGTGAAAAATATCCTATTAAACTTGAACTTCCTTAATTTTTGAAAACTGAAGAACCTCCTTCATTCACAGAATGCTAGGGAAAACCAGGGTTTTGACATGGGTTGTAAGTAAAAACAAGTGCATAGCACCAAATGAAAAAGTACCTTGCTTAGTTTTCACAACTGAAGAAACTACTGCATTCACAAGTATTAGGGAAAGCCAGCATTTTGACAATGATTGTAACTGAAAACAAGAGTGAAACAGCCAATTATACAAGTAACTCGCTAAGTTTTCAAAACTGAAGGAATTCCTGCATTCAGAGAACATTAGATAAAACCACTTTTTTGGCATTGATTGTAATTGAGAATAAATACCAGCAAATTACACAAGTAAATTGCTAAGAGTTCAAAATAGAATAACCTACTGCATTCACGGAGCATTAGGTAAAACCAGTGCTTTGACATTGATTATAAGTGAAAAGAAGTGTGCAGCAGGGAATTAAAGGAGCAATTTGCATAGTTTTTGAAACCAAAATACCACTTACATTCAGACAGTATTAGGTAAAGCCAGTGATTTTTCATTGTGAGAAAAGTATAAAGCAGCTAATTAAGGAAATAACGTGCCTAGTTTTCACAACTGATGAAACGCCTCCATTCACAGAGCATTAGATAAAACCACCATTTTGTTACTGATTGTAAGTGAGAATAAATATCAGCAAACAACACAAGTAATGCTTAGAATTTAAAAGAGAATAACCTACTGCATTCAAACAGCATTAGGTGAAAACACTGTTTGTCATTGATTGTAAGTGAAAAGAATTGTGTAGCAGACAAATGAGTAACTTGCTTAGTTTTCAAAAGTGAAGAACCATTTACATTCACAAAGGTAAAACTAATGCGTTTCATTGATTGTAAGTGAAAAGAAGTGAATAGTATCCTATTAAATAAGAACCTTGCTTAATTTTTGAAATTTGAAGACATGCTTCATTCACAGTGTTATGTAAAATGAATGGTTTTTCATTGATTGTACGTGAAAACAAGTGCAAAGCAACCAATTAAGGAAGTAATGTGTCTAATTTTCACAAGTGAAGAAATGACTGTATTCTCCGAGCATTAGGTAAAACCACCATTTTGACATTGTAATTGAAACGAGGTGAATAATATCCTATTAAATAAGTATCTTGCTTAATTTTTGAAAACTGAAGAACCTCCTTAATTCACAGAGCTTTAGGTAAAACCAGGGTTTTCAAATTGTTAGTGAAAACAAGTGAATAGCAGCAAATTTTAAAAATTGCTTGTAATTCAAAACTGAAGAACAACCTGCATTCACAGAATATTATGAAAAGCAAGTGTTTTGACATTGATTGTAACTGAAAAGAAGTGTGCAGCAGACAATTAAACAAGCAACCTGCTTAGTATTCAAAACTGAAGAACCTCTTCATTCACAGAGCATTAGGTCAAACAAGTGTTTCATACTGAATGTAAGTGAAAACAAGTGTGTAACAATGAAATAAACAAGTAAATTGTTTACCTTTGAAAACTGAAAAACCTCCTTCATTCAAAGAGCATTAGGTAAAGCCAGAGGTTTTTCATCGAATGCATCTGAAAACAAGTGATAAGAAGCCAATTAAGGAAGTAATGTGCCTTGTTTTCACAAGTGAAGAAATTTTTGTATTCTCAGCGTTTTACATAGAACCAGGGTTTTCACATTTGGTGTAAGTGAAAACAAGTGCATAGCAGCATATTAAACTCCTTGCTATTAATTCAAAACTGAAGAATCTAGTGCATTCACAGACCAATAGGTAAAATCAGTATTTTGACATTGATTGTAAGTGAAAACAGGTGTGTAGCAGGCATGTAAACAAGCAACTTGCTTAGTTTTCAAAACAGAAAAACCTCCTTCATTCACAGAGCATTAAGTGAAACAAGTGTTTTCATATTGAATGTAAGTGAAAACATAGCAGCCAATGAAAGAAATAACATCCTTAGTTTTCACAAATGAAGAAACCAGTGCATTCCCAGAACATTAGGTCAAACCATGTTTTTAACATTGGTTGTAAGTAGAAACAAGTGCATTGCAGTCAATTAAAAAATAACATCTTAGTTTTCACAAATGAAGCAACTACTGCATTACAAAGCATTGGGTAAAACCATTGTTTTGACATTGATTGTAATGAAAACAATTACCATAGCAGTCAAATAAAGAAGCAATTTCTGTACTTTTAAAACTGAAGAACCTCCTACATTTACAGAGTGTTAGGTACAACCAATGTTTTGATATTTATTGTATGTGAAAATACGTGTATAGCAGACAATTAAACAAGGACTTGCTTGGTTTCCAAAGTGAAGAAATGGCTGCATTCACAGAATCTTATGTGTCACCACTGCTTTGACATTGTAAGTGAAAAGAAGTGTGAATCAGGCAATTAAAGGAGTACTTGTTCAGTTTTCAAAACTGAATAACCACTTACATTCACAAAATATTAGGTAAAACTAGTGTTTTTTTCATTGGTTTGAAATGAGAAGAAGTGAATAGTATCCTACTAACCAAGTACCTTTCTTAGTTTTTGAAAATTGAGAAACTCCTTCATTAAATGTGTGTTAGGTAAGACCAGGGTTTTGACATTGATTGTAAGTGAAAACAAGTGAATAGTTCCAAATGAGTAAGAACATGCTTAGTTTACAAAACTGAATAAACTTCTGCATTCACAAGTATTTAGTAAAACCAACATTTTCACATTGACTGTAAGTGAAAACAAGTGTTCAACACCAACTATACAAGTAACTTGCTTAGTTTTCAATACTGAAGTGCCTCCTGCATTCATAGAGCATTTGGAAAAACCACTATTTTGGCATTGATTATAGGTGAGAATAAATACCTGCAAATAACAGAACAATCTTGCTTAGAATTCAAAGCAGAATAACCTACTGCATTCACAGAGCTTTAGGTAAAAGCACCATTTTGATATTGATTGTAAATGAAAAGAAGTGTGTAGCAGGCAATTAAATGAGTAATTGCTTAGTTTTCAAAACATAAGAACCACTTACATTCACAAATGTAAAACAAATGTTTTTCATTGATTGTAAGTGAAATCAAGTGCCATGGCAGCCAAATAAAGATGTAATTTGCTTAGTTTTCAAAACTGAAAAACAAAATATATTCACAGAGAATTAGGTAAAAACAGTGTTTTGATATTTATTGTATGTGAAAACAACTACATGGCAGCTAATTATGTAAAGGACTTGCTTGGTTTTCACAAGTGAAGTAATGACTGCATTCACATAATCTTATGTATCATCACTGGTTTTACATTGATTGTGAAAAGAAGTGTGAAGCAGACAATTAAATGAGTAACTGGCTTAGTTTCAAAATTGAAGAACCACTTGCATTCACAAGGTATTAGGTAAAACCAATATTTTTCATTGATTATAAATGAGAAGAAATAAATAGTAAGTACCTTGCTTAAATTTTGAAAATTGAAGAACCTCCTTCATTCACAGAGTGTTAGGTAAAAACAGGGTTTTGATATTTGTTGTAAGTGAAAACAAGTGCATAGCATCAAATTAACTACTTGCTAGGAACTCAAACTTCAGAATCTCATGCATTCACAGAGCATTAGGTAAAACAACAGTTCTGAAATTGATTGTAAGTGAACACAAGATTGTATCAGGCAAGTAAACAAGCAGCTTGCTTCATTTTCAAAACTGAAGAGCCTCCTCCATTCACAGAACATTAGGTCAAACAAGTGTTTGGTAGTGAATGTAAGTGAAAACAAGTGCATATCAGCCAATTAAACAAGTAACATGCTTAGTTGTCAAAGCTGAAGTATGTACTGCAGTCACAGAGCATTAGGTAAAACCAGTGTTTTGTCATTGATTGTAGTGAAAACAACTTCATAGCACCCCAAAAAACTACATTTTTTTGGAATTCAAAGCAGAAGAACCTCGTGCATTCAAAGAGCATTAAATTAAACCAGTGTTTTGACATTGATTGTAAGTGAAAACTAGTGTGCAGCAGGCAATTAAATGAGTAACGTGCATAGTTTTCCAAACTAAAAATCATTTACATTCACAAAGTGTCAGGTAAAACCAGTGTTTCTTCACTGATTGTGAGAACAAGTGCAAAACAGTCAATTAAGTAAGTAACATGCCTAGTTTTCACAACTGAAGAAATTACTGAATTCACAGAGATTTAGGTAAAACCACCATTTTGACATTGAGTGTAATTGAAAAGAATTGTGTAGCAGGCAATTAAATGAGTAACTTGCTTAGTTTTCAAAACTGAAGAACCACTTACATTCACAAAGGTAAAACCAGTGTATCATCATTGATTATAAGTGAGAAGAAGTGAATAGTATCCTATTAAACAAGTATCCTGCTTAATTTTTTAAAATTGAAGAACCTCCTTCATCACAAAGTGTTAGTTAAAACCAGGGTTTTGACATTGGTTGTAAGTGAAAACAAGTGCACAGCAGCAAGTTAAACTTCTTCTTTGGAATTCAAAACTGAAGAACCTCATGCATTCACAGAGCATTAGGTAAAACCAGTGTTTTGACTTGATTTTAAGTGAAAAAAAGTGTGTAGCCACCAATTACTCAAGCATCCTGTTTAGTATTCAAAACTGAAGAACCTTCTTCATTCACAGAGCATTAGGTCAAACAAGGGTTTTGATATTGAATATAAGTGAAAACAATTGTATAGCAGCCACTTAAAGAAATAGCTTCTTTAGTTTGCACAAATGAAGAAACTACTGCATTCCCAGAACGTTAGGTAAAACCATGGTTTTGACATTGTTTTTAAGTTAAAACAAGTGCATAGCCAATTAAAGATATAAATTCCTTAGTTTTCACAAATAAAGAAACTACTTTATTCACAGAACGTTAAGTAAAACCAGTGTTTTGACATTGATCTAAGTGAAAACAAGTGCCTAACAGCCAATTATATAAGTAACTTCCTTAGTTTTCAAAACTGTAGGACATCCTGCATTCAAAGAGTGTTAGGTAAAACCCCACCACCACACCACAACCACAGCAGTAATCTGGTCTACCTGATGACTCACTTCCAAAGACTATGTCTTTCCTCCCCACACCTCCACCACCACTACCATCATGGACATCTGGTCTACCTGCATTCTCATCACCAGAGACTTAGTTTTCTCTCGCCCAAACAACACCACCAACACCATGGTGGGCATCCAGTCTATGGGCTGACTCAGTGCTAGAGATTATGTCCATGCTCCCACACCACAACCACCATGGCAGATATGTGGTCTAATGGCTTACTTAACACAAGAGTTTAAGTCTGCACCACCACTCCACCACTGCCATCACCAATGCAGACATCTGTTCTACCAACTGGCTCACTGACAGAGACTAAGATGTTGCTTCACCCACCCCCACACCAGCATCACTCTCCTCATGGCAGAAAACTTGTCTACTGACAGACACCACCAGAGACTAAGTCCACACTTCCCCTAGCACCACCACCACCATGGCCGATATCTGGTCTACTGGCCAAATCACTGCAAGAAACTATGTCCACACTCCCACCCCACCACCACCAGCACCACCATGGCAGACATCTTGTCAATTTGTCTCACTGCCAGACATTCAGTCCATGCTCCCCCCACCATGATCACCAAGGCAGACATCTTGTCTACCAGCCGACTCACCAGCAAAGACTAAGCTTGCACTCACCCCACCCAGCATCACCACCACTGTGGCATCTGGTCTATCAGCTGACTCACTGCCAGAGTCTAAGTCTTCACTCCCCCTTCCACCACTACCACCATGGCAGACATCTGGTCTACTGGCCAACTCACTGCTAGAGACTAAATCTGTGCTCCTTGCCACCACCACCACATCCATGGTGGACATCTGGCCTACTGGCAGGCTCACCTCCAGAAAACAAGTCCATGCTGTCCCCTCCCACCACCACCACAATGACAGACATATGGCCTACTGGCCTACTCACTGCAAGACACTAAATCTGTGTCCCTCACCACTACCACCACCACCACCAAGGCAGACATCTGGTCCACTGGCTGACTCACCGCCATACTCTAAGTCATTGCTAACACCCTCCACCATCACTGTGGACATCTGGTGTACCAGCTGACTCACCACCAGACTAAGTCCACCCTCCCTCCTCACCACTAACACCACCATGGTGGATATCTGGTCCACCTGCTGACTTACAGGCAGAGACTAAGTCTGCACTGCTCCCACCACCATCACAGTGAACATCTGGTCTACCATCCATTACATCACCATAGACTAAGTCCTCACTCCCCCCACCACCAACAGCACCATGGCGGACATCTGGTCTACCAACTGAGTCACCACCAGAGACTAAGTCCATGTTCCCCCACCAACCCCATCACTTCTAGGATGGACATCTGGTCTAACACCCAACTCGCTGCCAGTGCCTAAATCTGAGCTCAACCCCCCAGCACCACTACAGCATACATCTTGTCTACCAGCTGACTCACCACCAGAGACTAAGTTGGTGCTCCCCCTAGCAATACCACCATCACAATGGCAGACATCTGGTCTACAGGCCGACTCATCTTAGAGACTAATTCTGCACTCCACCCCCCCACCAGCACCACCACCACTGCAGACATCTGGTCTACTGACCGACTCACTGCCAGAGACTAAATCAGTGCTCCCCACCAACACCACCACCAACACAGCAGACACCTTTTCTACCATCTGTTACACGATTTGAGACTAAGTCAGCACTCTTCCAACCCACCATGGAGGACATCTGGTCTACCACCTGACTCACCACCAGAGATAAAGTCTGTGCTACATCCCCACCACCACTACCACCATGGTGGACATCTGGTCTACCGCCTGACTCACCACCAGAGATAAAGTTTGTGCTACATCCCCACCACCACCACCACCATGGCAGACATCTGGTCCACTGGCTGACTCACTGCCAGTGACTAAAACCATGCTCAACACCCCCCACCACCACCACCACAACCACGGAAGACATCTGGTCTTCTGGACAACTCACCCCAGAGACTATGTCACCAGTCTCCCCACCACCACAACCATTAACACAGTGGATGTCTAGTCAACCAGCCAAGTCACTTGCAGAGACTAAGTCTGGGCTCCCCCAAACCCACCACCACCACGGTGGACATCTGGTCTGCCAACCAACTCACTGGTAGAGCCTAAGTCCATGCTTCCAACACATCCACCACCACCATGGTGGACATCTGGTCTACCGGCTGTCACACCACCAGAGACTAAGTCCTCACTACCCCTACCACAACCACCAACAGAGCAGTGGATATCCTGTCTACCACCTGACTCACCAACAGAGACTAAGTCCATGCTTCTACCCACCACAACCACCGTGGTGGAAATATGATCTACCTGCTGACTTACCCCCAGAGACTAAATCTGTGCTCCCCACGCCCACTACCACCACCAGTATGGCAGACATCAGATCTGCTGTCAGACTCACTGCAAGAGACTATGTTCGTGCCACCCTCCACCACCACTGTGGGCATCTGTCTACCTTGTGAATCACAGCCAGAGACTAAGTCCACACTCCCCCTCCCACCATCACCACCATGGCAGACTTCCTATCCACTGGCTGACTAACCAACAGACACTAAGTTCATGCTCCCCACTATTACCTTCACCACCACTACCATGGTGGACATCTGTTCTACCAGTCAATTCATGGCCAGAGACAAAGACCGAGCTCCCCCCACCATCACCACCATCACCACAGCAGACATCTGTTGTACCGGCCTACTCACCACCAGAGAATAAGACCATGCTTCCCTCCACAACCACAGAGGACATCTGGTACCCTGGCCAACTCACCAGCAGCAATTAAGTCTGTGCTCAAACCCCCCACCACCACAACAACCAGGGCCCACATCTGGTTTACCTACCCACTCACTGCCAGGGACTAAGTCCACAATTCCCCCTACACCCCCACCACCATGACAGACATCTGGTCTAACAGTGATCACACTGCAAGAGAGTAAGTCCTCACTCCTGCACCCACCACCACCACCACCATGGCGGACATCTTGTCTACCAACTAACTCACAGAGACTAAGTCCGTGCTCCCCACCACCACAACCACCAAGGTGGACATCTGCTCTACCAGCTTAATCAATGCCAGAGATTAAGTCAGTGCCACCTCCCCACCACTGCCACCACCATGGTGGACATCTGGTCTTCCAACCAACTCTGCAAGAGACTAAGTCTGCGCTCCTGTGTCCACCACCAACACCAGGGCAGATATCTGGTCTACCAGGCAACTCACCACCAGAGACATAATTCCTGCTCCTCCCCACCACCACAACAGTGGCATCAGGTCTAGCAGCTGACTCATGGCCAGAAACTAAATTTGTGATCCAACCCCCACCACCACCACCATGGCAGACATCTTGTCTACTGGCTTATGCACAGCCAGAGCCTAAGACCACAACTCCTCCCCTACCAGCACAGTGGATATTTGCTCTACTGGCAAACTTACTGCCAGAGACTAAGTCCACACTCCCCCCATCACCACCACCATGGCAAGCTTCTTTTCTACAGGCTGACTCACTAGAGACTAAGTCCACTCTCCCCACACAAGTTCCACCACCACCATGGCAGACTTCTGGTCTAACAGCTGACTCACTGCTGGCAACTAAGTCTGTGTTCATCCCCACCACCCCATGACAACCACAGCAGACATCTGGTCTACCTGCTGACTTACTGCCAGAGACTGACTGCACTCCCCCCAACACCACACCTACCACCATGGCGGATATCTGGTCTAACTGGCAATCACAATGACAGAGACTAAATCTTCACTCCTCCACCACCACCCCCATGGCAGACATCCTGTCTACCGGCCGACTCACCACCAAAAACTCTGCACTATCTCCCAGCACAACCACCACCACATCCATGGCAGACATCAGGTCTACCTGCCAACTAACAGGCAGTTACTAAGACCACACTCTCCCTCAATACCACAACCACCACCATGGCAGATATCTTCTCTACCAACGATCATGCTGACAGAGACTAAGTCTTCGATCCACCACCACCACTGTGGTGGACATCTGCTCTACTGGCTTATGCACTGCCAAAGACTAAGACCACATTCCCTACCCCACCAACACCACCACTGCAGCAGACATCTAGTGTACCTGCCACATCACTGCCAAAGACTAATTTTATGCTCCCCCCCACCACCTCCACAACAATGGTGGATATCTAGACTACTGGCCAACTCACCACCATAGACAAAGACTGTGCAACCACCCCCACCACTACAGTGGACATCTGTCTACCAGCTGACTCACCACCTGAGAATAAGACCATGCTCCTCACCACCACAGCAATAATGGGAGATATCTGATCTACTGTCAGACTCACAGAGGCTAATTCTGCACTCCCCCACCACCACCATGGATATCTGGTCTACTGGCTGACTCACCACTATTAAATTATTCTGTGTTCTCCCCAACCACACCAGCACCATGGCAGAATCTGGTCTACCAGCTTACTAAATGCCATAGACAAAGTCTGTGCTCACCCCGAAAAGCACTACCATCACCACAGTGGACATATGCTCTACCAGTCAACTCACCACAAGAGACTAATTCCTCACTCCCAGCACGACCACCACATCATCCATGGAGGACATCTGGTCTACTGGTTGACTCATGGCCAGAGACTAAGTCTGCCCTCCCCCTACACCAGCACCATCACCAGAGTGGACATGCTTCCCTCTGCCACCACCACCATGATCACCAAGGCAGACATCTTGTCTACTGGCCGACTCACCGGCAAAGACTAAGCTTGCACTCACCCCACCCAGCATCACCACCACTGTGGCACCTGATCTCCTAGCTGACTCACCTCCAGAGACTAAGTCCATGCTCCACACTTACCACTATCACCACGGCAGATATCTGGTGTACCGAATGACTCACCACCAGATATTAAGTCCATTCTACCCCCTCCACAAAAAACACCACAGCAGACATCTTGTCTACCAGCCGACTGACCACCAGTGATTAATTCTGTGCTCCTGCTGCCACCACAATCACCATGGCAGACATGTGGTATACTGTGCTACTCACTGCCTGTGACAAAATCAGTACTCCACCCCTCACCGCCAACACCATGGTGGACACATTGTCTACAGTCTGACTCAACACCAGAGCCTAAGCCTGTGCTACCCCACCACCACCAGCAGCACTGCAGTCATGTAGTCAATGAGCCCACTCACTGTCAGAGACTATGTCTGAGCTCCCACACCAACACCACGAACACCACCTCCACAGCAGACATCTGGATGCCTTGCAGACCCATTGCCTGAGACAAGTCTGTGTTCCCCCCAACTACCACCATTACCATAAAGGCAGGCATCTGGTTTACCAGCCAACTCACCTACAGAGATTAAGTCTGTGTTTTCCCCCATCACAACCAACACCACAGCGGATGTCTGGTCTACCGGTTGACTCACAGCCAGAGACAAAGCCCTCCTTCCTCCCCCCTCAAACTTCTCCACTACAATGGACCTCTGGTCTATAGGCTGACTCACCACCAGAAACTAAGTCCACACTCTCCACCACCCCCACCATTGTGGACATCTGGCTTACTAGCTGACTCACTACCAGAGACCAATTCTGTGCTTCCCCACCACCACCACCACGGTGTATATCTGTTATATTGGCCATTTCACTGCAGGAGACTATTTGCTCCCTCCCCACCACCACCACGATGGCATACATCTGGCCTACTGGTTAACTCAACACCAGAGACTTAGTCTATGTTCTCCACAAAACCACCACCACCATGGCAGTCTTTTGGTCTACTGGCAGAATCACCACCAGAGTCTAGGGAGTCTGTGTTCCACCCACCA
Organism: Cabassous unicinctus; assembly: GCA_029593785.1. Taxonomy (NCBI): domain Eukaryota; kingdom Metazoa; phylum Chordata; class Mammalia; order Cingulata; family Chlamyphoridae; genus Cabassous; species Cabassous unicinctus. The sequence goes on from JAQZBX010009427.1 coordinate 15,807, forward strand.
CCACCAGTATGGTGGACATGTGGTCTATTGGTTGAATCAAAACCTGAGACTAAGTCTGTCCTCCCCACCACCACCACTACCACAGCAGACATCTGGTCTCTTGGCTGACTCACCAACAGTGATTAAGTCCACTCCCTTCCTATACACTGCCAACACCATGGCAGGCATCTGGTTTACTGACCGACTCACAGCTAGAGACTAAGGCTGCCCTCCTACACCCCCACAACCACCAAGGCAGACATCTGGTCTCCTGGTAGTCTCACGGCCAGAAACTAAGTCCATTCTCCACTACCACCACCATTAACATGGTGGACATCTGTTATACTGGCCGACTCATGGCCAGAAAATAATTACATGCTTGCCCCACAACCACCACCACCAGAACCATGGCAGACATCTCTTTTCCTGGCTACTCACTGCTAGAGAATAAATCCATGCTCCCCACCACCACCACCACAGTAAACATCTGTTCTACCAGCTGATTCTCCACGAGAGACTAAGTCCATGCTATCTCGCTCCACTTTCACCACCATGGTGAACATCTTGTCTACCAGCTGACTCACCACCAGAGACTAATTCTGCACTCCAGCTTCCATCACCATCATGGCAGACAACTGGTCTGGTGGCCTACTCACTGACAGAGACTAAATCCACTCTCCACCATCCACCACCACCACCACAGCAGGCATATTGTATATGGGCCAACTCATCACCAGAGCCTAAGTCCATGCTTCCCCACCAACACTACCACCAGCACAGCAAACATGTGGTCTACTGACCAACTCACCACCAGAGATTATGTCTGCACTCCCACACCACAACAAACACCATGGAGGACATCTGGTATCCCTGCTGATGCACTACCTGGGACTCAGTCTGCATTTCCCACACCATCACCACCATCACCATAATGGTGGACATCTGGTTTACTGGCCAACTCACCTACAAAGACTAAGTTTGTGCTACCCCTAAAAACCACCACCATGGCAGACATCTGGTCTACTGGTAGTCTAACTGCCATAGACTAAGTCCATGCTCCCACCCACCACCACCACAACCGTGGACATCTGGTCAACTGGCTGATTCACTGCCAGAGAATAAGTCCATGCTGCTACCCCACCAACACCACATGGACTTCTGGTCTACTGGCTGACTCATTGCCAGAGACTGTCTGCTCTCCCCACCACCACCACCACAGTGAACATCAGGTACACACTCTGACTCACCCCCAGAGACTAAGTCTACACTCCCCCCAACCCCACCACCATGGAGGACTTCTTGTCTACAGGCCAACTCACCACCAGAGACAGTGTCCATGCTCTCACACCAAAAACACAAACACCACCTCCACAGCAGATGTCTGGTCTCCTTGCTGATGTATCACCAGAAACTAAGTCCATGTTTCCCCCACCAGCACCACGAGCACCATGAAGGCAGACATGTGGTCTACCAGCCAACTCATTTACAGAGATTAAGTCCACGCTCTCCCCCACAGCCACCAGCACCATGGCAGACATATGGTCTACTGGGTGACTCACAGGCAGAGACAAAGTCCACCTTCCTCCTCACTCAAACACCACCACCATGGTGGACCTCCATTCAACATGCTGTCTCAAAGCCCGAGCCTATGACCAGGGTCCCTCCCCACCCAACAAACACAGCACACTTCTCTTCTACAGGCCAACTCATTGCCAGAGACTAAATTTATGCTTCCCACCACCACCACCACCACAACCATCGCGGACATCTGTTCTACCAGCCAACTCAGTGCCAGAGACTAAGACCTCACTCCCCCAGCATCACCAACATGGTGGACATCTGGTCTACCGTCCGACTCACTGTCAGAGACTAAGTCTGCACTCTCCCTCCCACCACCACCACCATGGCAGACATCCTATCTCCTGGCCAACTCACCACCAGACACTGAATCCTTGCTCCTCACCACCACCACCACCAAGGTGGACATCTGGTGTACCAGCTGACTCAACACCATAGTCTAAGTCCATACTCCCTGACAGCCACCATCACCACCACAGTAGACATCTGATCTACTGGCCTACTAACCACCAGTCACAAAATCTGGGCTCACACCCACTACCACCACCACCACAACCATGGAGGACATCTGGTCTACCTGCCGACTCATTGCCAGGGACTAAGTCTGCACACACCTCCAAAAGCACAGTGGCAGATATCTGGTCTACCTGCAATCACACCACCAGAGACTAAGTCCTTGTTCCACCCCCACCCCCACCACCACCATGGCAGATCTGGACTTCTGGCCATCTCACCATTAGAGATTATATCCATGCTCCCCACCATGACCACCTACTGCACCATGGCAGACATCTGGTCTATCGGCCAATTCACCACCAGAGATTAAGTCCATGTTCCTTCCTACAATCACCATGAGAGTGGACATCTGGTGCACCATTTGACTCACCACCAGAGCATAAGTCTGTTCTCCTGCAAACCACCACCACCATGGCAGACATCTGGTCAACCGAACATTTCAATGCCAGAGACTAAATCTGCGCTCCTACTGCCAAAACCATGAACACTGTGTACATCTAGTCTACTGGCTGGCTTACCACCAGGGACTAATTCGAGCTACTGCTGCCACCCCCACATCATAGCAGACATCTGGTTTATCAGGCAACTCACTGCCAGAGACTAAATCCATGCTTCACCACACATCCGCCCATGGTGGACATCTTGTCTACTGGCCCACTCACTGCCAGAGCCTAAGTCTGTGCTTCCCCACCACACCACCACCAGCACAGAAGATATGTGGTCTACTGGGAAATTCACCCTGAGACTTAGTCTATGCTCCTGCCCCAACACACCCACCACAACCACCATGGCGGACATCATGTCTCCTGGCTGACTCACCACCAGAGACTAAGTCCACACTCCCTCCCCATGAACACTACAGTGGACATCTGGTCTACGAGGTGACTCACAGCCAGAGAGTAAATCAGCCCTCCTCCACCCCCTACAACCACCACCAGGGTGGACTTCTAGTATACTGGCCAACTCATGGCCAGAGACTAAGTCATGCTACCCACCCCATCACCATCCATGGTGAACATCTGGTCTAGAAGCTGACTCACTGCCAGAAATTAAGTCAATGTTCCACCTCTCCACCACCAACACCACCACAGCAGACATCTGGTCTCCTGGCCGACTCACAATCAGAGACTAAGTATGCACTTTTCCCCAACACCACCACTAACATGGCAGTCATCTGGTCTACTGGCTGACTCACCACCAGAGAATAAATCCATGCACCCCTTCTCACAACCATCATGATGGCATACATCTGGTCTGCTGACAGACTCACTGTCAGAGACAGTGCTACACCCCCACCAACACCACCAACACCACAGACTTCTGGTGTACTAGCCAACACACTGTCAGAGACAAAGTCCACAACCCCCACACCACAACCACCATGGCATACATTTGGTCTACCGACTTGATCACTACCAGTGACTAAGTACATGCTCCTCCTACCACCACAACCACCATGGCAGATTTCTGGTCTACTGGTCAATGCACCTCTAGAGACTAAGTCCACACTACCCCCAACACCACCACCACCACCATGACAGACATCTGGTTTACTGGCCGACTCACTGGACAGAGATTAAATCTGTGCTCGGACCCCGACAACCACCATGGTGATCATCTGCTCTACCAGCTGTCTCACCATCAGAGATTAAGTCCACACTATCCTCCCACCATAACCAACATGGCAGACATCTCATCTACTGGCCAACTCAATGCCAGAGATTAAGTCCACAGTGCACCTTCATCTCCACCACCACCATGGCAGACAATTGGTCTACCGGCTAACTCATCACCAGAGACTAAGTCAGCACTACCCCTAACACCACCAACACCACCACGATGGGCATCTGGACTACAGGCTGAGTCACTGAACAGAGATTAAGTCCACACTTACCACCCCTACAACCACCACAACAGACATCTGTTCTACCAATCGAATCACTGCCAGATTTTAAGTCTGCACTTCCCTCCCACCATAGCCAACATGGCAGACATCTCGTCTATTGACCAACTCAACACCAGAGATTAAGTCTGTACTACCCCCCCACCATAACCATCATGGCGTACATTTGGTATCCTGGCTTACTCACCACCAGAGAATAAATCTGTGCTCAACCACCATCACCACCACTATAGCAGACATCTGGTCTACTGGCTGACCCACCACAAGAGACTAAGTCCATGCTCCAATGCCCACAACCATCTCTACCACCATGGCAGAAATCTGGTCTACTGGCTGACTCACTGCTAGAGACTAAGTCCATGCTCCCACCCCCCACCACCACCACCACAATGGTGGACATCTGGTCATCTGGCTAACTCAATCCCAGAGACTAAGTCTATGCTCCATAACCACCACCTCCACCACCAGGTGGACATCTGGTCTACTGGCTGACACCACCAGAGCCTGAGTCCATGCTTCTACCCCACCATAACCACCACCACCATGGTGGACATCTGGTCTTCTGGCAGACTCAACACCATAGACTATTTCTGCACTCCCCAGACCACCACCACAATGGTGGACATGTATTGTACTAACAGTCTCATGACCTGAGTCTAATCTGCTCTCCCACCACCATAACCACCATGGGAACCATCTAGTCTATGGCCCAACTCACCTCCAGGACTAAGTCTTCAGTCCCCCTCTCACCACCACCACAGCGGACATCTGGTCTACCAGCTGACTCACCACCAGACACAAATCCATGCTCCCCACTATATTTACCACCACAAACAACATGATGGACATCTGGACTACTGGTTGATTAACTTCCTGAGACTAAATCCAATCTCCCCCCACCATCACCACCAGAAACTCCATGGTGGTCATCTGGTCTACTGGCTGATTCACCGCAAATGACTATGTCCATACTCAATTCCCCCTCCACCACCACCACAACCATGGCAGACATCTGGTCTGCCTGCCAACTCACCACCAGAAACTAAATCCACACTCCTCCCTCCACTATGACCATGGTGGATATCTGGTTTACCCACAGTCACACCAAAAGAGACTATGTCCTTGCTCCCCACCACCACCAGCACCACCACAGCAGATATCCTGTCTACCAGCTGACTCACTGCCTTATACTAAGTTCTTGCTCCACCCCCACCACCTCCACCACCACCATGGTGGGCTTCTCGTCTACCGGCCTACTCAATGCCAGAGATAAACTCCATGAAACCTCTACCACCACCACAGTGGATATCTGGTCTACTGGCTCACTCACTGCCAGAGATAAATCCATGCTCACCCCCACCACCACCACAGTGGACATCTGGTCTACCAACCAACTTACTGCCAGAGACTAAATCTGCACTCTCCACACAACCACCACCACAAATACCATGGCAGACATCTGGTCTATCAGTGGACTCACCATCAGAGATAAAGCCCACACTTTCCCTCCACCACCTCCACCACCACCACAGTGGACTTCTGGACTACAGGATGACTCACCAGCAGAGACTAAGTCTGTGCTCTCCCCACCACACCCACCATCACTACCATGGGGGGCATCAGGTCTATCAGAGAACTCACAACCAAGGACTAAGTCCTCACTCACCCTCCCACCACCACCTCCACCACAGCAGACATTTGGTCTACTGGCAAACTCACCACAATAGACTAAGTCAATGCTACCCCCACTACCACCACCATGGTGGATATCTGTTCTGCAAAATGACATCCTGGCAGAGACTAACTCCATGCCCCCCACCCACCAACACCACCGCAGTGAAATTCTGGTCTACTGGCTGACTCATTGACAGAGTCTAAATCTGCGTTCCCTCCCACCACCACCACCATGGCAAACATCTGATCTACCAGCCAACCTACTGCCAGAGAGTAATCTGTGCTCTCACCAACACCACCAAGACCACCACCATGGTTTACATCTGGTCACCACCAGAGACTAAGTCTGTGCTACCCCACCACCACCACCACAGTGGACTTAAGATCTACTGGCAGACTCACCACCAGAGACTAAGTCTGCACATCCCCCCCACCACCATGGTGTACATCTGGACTACCACCTGACTCACCCACAGAGACTAAGTTCACCCTCCCTCCCCACCATCACCCCAGCATACTTATGGTCTACTGGCTGACTCACTGACAGTGACTAAATCTGCCCTTGCTACCCAACCACTACCAGGGTGGATATCAGGTCTACTGGCCAACCCACCACAAGAGACTAATTCTGCTCCCCCAACACCAGCACCATGGTGGGCATCCTGTCTACCAGCATACTCACTGTCAGAGACTAAGTCTGTGCTAACCCCACCACAACCACCATGGCAACATCTGGTCTAACGGCCTATTCAATACCAGAGATTAACTCTGCACTACCCCCCACCACTGCCACACCACAGCAGACATCTTGTCGACTGGCTGACTCACCACCTCCATGGTGTGACTTGCCACCACCATCAACCTGCACACCCACTGCCGCCACCACCACCATGGAATACATCTGGTCTACCAGCCAAATCACTGCCAGAAACTAAATCAACATTCCCCCTCCACCACTATTGTGGACTTCTGGTTTACAAGCCAACTCACTGCCAGAGACTAAGTCCATGCTTCCACACCATCACAACCATCACAACCACCACCACCATGGTGAGCATCTGGTCTTCCAGCTGACTCAATGCCAGAGACTAAGTCTGCACTCCCTGTACCCACACCACCATGGCAGACATGTGGTGTACCAGCTAACTCACAGCCAGAGACTGTATTTGCTCCCCACCACCACCATGGGAGATAGCTGATCTATGGGCGCATTCACCACCAGTGACTAAGTCCATGCTCAACCACCACACCACCACCCTCACAACCACAGTGGGCATCTGGTCTACCTGTGGACTCACCACCAGAAACTAGGTCCACACTCTCCCCCACAACAAACACAACTATGGCAGACAGCTGGTCTACTGGCTGACTCACTGCCAGAGATAAATCCACATTTAACACCACCACCACCACCACAGGACATATCTGATTTAAAGGTCGACTCACCACCAGAGATAAATACATGCTAACTGCACCCACCACCATGGTGGACATCTGGTCTACAGGTCAAATAACTGCTAGAGATAAATCCACACTCACCAGCACCACTATAGGCAGACATCTGGTCTTCCAGCTGATGCACCAAAAGAATGTCTGCACTCCCCACAGCCCCACCACCACAACCATAATGAACATCAGGTTACTGGCCGATGCACCACCAGAGACGAAATCCACAATCACCCCCTCCACCACCACCACCATGTCAGACATCAGGTGTACTGGCCAACTCACCTCCAGAGACTAAGTCCTCACTCCATCCCCACCAATACCAGCACCCCAGCTGATATCTGGTCTCCCAGCCGACTCACTGCCAGAGATTAAATTGTTTTTCCCCTTCACCACCACTCCCACAATGGACATCTGGTCTACTGGTGGACTCACTGCCATAGACTAAGTCCTCTCTCCTCACATCATCACCATCACAGCATACATCTTGTATTCCAGCTGACTCACCACTAGAGACTAAGTCTGAGCTACACACCCACCACCACATTCACCATGGTGTCTATCTAGTCTACTGGCTGACTCACCCCTAGAGACTAAGTCTGCACTAGGCAACCTCCACTATCACTACAATGGTTGATTTCTAGAGTAAAGGCCAACTCACTGCCAGAGAGTAAGTCCATGCTCACTCCACAAACCTCCACCACCATGGTGGACATCTGGTCTACTGGTTGACTCATTGTCAGAGAATAAGTTCATGCTCCTCCTCCCACAACCAACACCATGGCAGACATCTGGTCTCCCAGCTGACTCACAGCCAGAGAAGAAATCTGTGCTCTGACACCGCAACACCACCAAGACAGACATTTGTTCTACTGGCTGACTCACCTACAGAGACTAAATCTGTCCTCCAAACCCACCACAATAACCACAGCAAGCATAGAGTCTACTTGACAACTTGTCATGAGAGACTAAGTCCATGCTCAGCCCCCAACACTACCAACAGCATAGCAGACATGTGGTCTACTGGCTGACTCACAGCCAGAGACTATGTCTATGTTCCCACACCACTACCACAACAACAACCACCATGATGGACATCTGGACAACTGGCAGACAACCCACCAGATATTAAGTCAGTTCTTCTCCTCACCACCACAACTGCACATATTTAGACTACTGGCCTAATGACCAACAGAGACTAAGTCCTCAGTCTCCCTACAACAAACACCCCCAAAGCAGGTGTCTGGTCTACCCGCTGATTCACCATGAGAGACTAAGTCCACATTCACACACCAACACAATGGCAGATATCTGGTCTTCCGGCTGAATCAAAACAAGAGACTAAGTGAGAAAAAATACCAGCAAATAACAAAAGTAATTTGGTTAGAATTCAAAACAGAATAACGTACTGCATTCACAGAGCATTAGGTAAAACCAGTGCTTTGACAATGATTGTAAGTGAAAAGAAGTGTGCAGCAGGCAATAAAATGAGTAATTGCATAATTTTGAAAACTGAAGAATCATTTAACTCCGAAAGAATTAGATAAAACCAGTGTTTTTTCACTGATTGTGAGAACAAGTGCAAAGCACCCAATAAAGGAAGCAACATGCCTAGTTTGCACAACTGAAGAAAATCTTGCATTCACAGAGCCTTAAGTAAAACAACCATTTTGAAATTGATTGTAAATGAAAAGAAATGTGTAGCAGGTAATTAAATGAGAAACTTGCTTAGTTTTCAAATCTTAAGAACCATTTACATTCACAAAGGTAAAACCAGTGTATTATCATTCATTGAAAGTGAGAAGAAGTGAATAGTATCCTATTAAACAAGCACTTTGCTTAATTTTGAAAATTGAAGAACCTCTTTCATTCACAGAGTGTTAGGTAAAACCAGGGTTTTGACATTGGTTGTAAGTGAAAACAAGTACATAGCAGCAAATTAAATTTCTTGCTTGGAATTCAAAACTGAAGAACCTCATGCATACACAGACCATTAGGTAAAACCAGTGTTTTGACATTGATTGCAAAAGAAAGCAAGTGTTTAGCAGGCAATTAAACAAGCAACGTGCTTTGTTTTCAAAACTGAAGAACCTCCTTCTTTCATAGAACATTAGGTCAAACGAATGTTTTGATATTAAATATATGTGAAAATAAATGTGTAGCAGCCAAATAAAGAAGTAATTTGTTTAGTTTTGAAAAGTGAAGAACCTCCTACATTCACAGTGCATTAAGGAAAACCACTCTTTTGATATTTATTGTTTGTGAAAGCAAGTGCCTAGAAGCCAATTAAACAAGGGCTTCCTTGGTTTTCACAAGTGAAGGGCTGAAGCACTCACAGAATCTTATGTATCACCATGGCTTTGACATTGATTGCAAGTGAAAAGAAGTGTGAAGCAGGCAATTAAATGAGTAACTTGCTTAGTTTTCAAAACTGAAGAAGCACTTAAAATCATAAAGCGTTATGTAAAACTAGTGTTTTCATTGATTGTAAGTGAGAACAAGTGTAAAGCAGCCAACTAAGGAAGTAACGTGCCTTGTTTTCACAACTTAAAAAACTTCTACATTTGCAGAGGGTTAGGTAAAACCACCATTTTGACATTGATTTTAAGTGAAAACAAGTGAACAGCACCAAATGAAAAAATAGCTTGCTTAAATTTCCCAACTAAAGAAACTACTGCATTCACAAGTAGTAGGCAAAACCAGCACTTTGACATTGACAGTAAGTGAAGACAAGTGCATAACAGCCAATTATACAATTAACTTTCTTAGTTTTTAAAACTGAAAGTCCTCCTGCATTCACAGAATGTTAGGTAAAACCACTGTTTGGCATTGATTGTAAGTGAGAATGAATACCAACAAATAACACAAGTAACTTGCTTAGAATTCAAAACATAAAAATTGACAGCATTCACCAGACATTAAGCCAAACAAGTGTTTTGATATTTAATGTAAGTGAAAATAATTGCATAGCAACCAATTAAAGAAAAAACTTCCTTGGTTTTCACAAATGAAGAAACTACTGCTTTCCCAGAACCTTAGGTAAAACCATTTGTTTGACATTGGCTGTAAGTTAAAACTGCATAGCAGCCAATCAAGGAAGTAACGTGCTTAGTTTTCACAACTGAATAAAGTACTGCATTCACAGAGTGTTAGGTATCAAGAAAGATTTGCCACTGACTGTAAGTGAAAACAAGTTGTAACAGCCAATTATAAAAGCAACTTGCATAGTTTTCAAAACTGAAGGACCTCCTGCATTCATAGAGTGTTATGTAAACCACTGTTCATGATTTGATTGTAAGTGAAAAGAATTGTGCAGCTGAAAATTAAATGAGTACCTTGAATAGTTTTCCAAACTGAAGAACCACTTACATTTACAAAGTGTTAGGCAAAACCAGTGATTTTTCATTGATTGTGATAACAAGTGCAAAGTAACTAATTAAGGAAATAACATGCCTAGTTTTCACAACTGAAGAAACTCCTGCATTCACAGAGTGTTAGGTAAAATCACCATTTTGAAATTGATTGCATGTGAAAAGTAGTATGTAGCAGGCAATTAAATGAGTAACTTGCTTAAATTTCAAAACTGAAAAGCCACTTACATTCACAAATGTAAAACCAGTGTTTTTTCATTGATTGTAAGTGAGAAGAAGTGAATAGTAGCCTATTAAACAAAAAACTTGCTTTATTGTGGAAAATTGAAGAACATCCTTCATTCAGGGAGTGTTAGGTAAAACCAGTGTTTTGATATTGATTGTTAGTGAAAAGAAGTGCATAACTTCCAATTATACAAGTAAATTTTTAGTTTTCAAAACGGAATGGGCCACATGCATTCAAACAGCATTCAGTAAAATCAATGTTTTGGCATTGATTGTGAGTGAGAACAAATAAGTATAAACAAATGATACAAGTAACTTGCTTAGAATTCAAAATTGAATAAACTAATGCATTCACAGAACATTAGGTAAAACCAGTGTTTTGACATTAAATGTAAGTGAAAATAAGTGTGTAGCAGGCAATTATTAGAGTAACTTGCTTAGTTTTCAAAACTGAAACCACCTACATTCACAAAATGTTAGGAAAAACCTCTGTTTTGACAGAAATTTTAAGGGAAAACAAGTGTATAACAATCGATTAAAAAGGAACTTCCTTAACTTTCACAAGGGAAGAAATTATTCCATTTACAGAATGTTATGTATCACCACTGCTTTGAATTTGATTGTAAGTGAAAAAAGGTCATAGCACGAAAAGAATAAGTGAATTGCTTAGTTTTTACAACTTGAAGAAACAACTGCATTCTCAGAGTATTAGGTAAAAACAGCATATTGACATTGTAAGAGAAAAGAATTTTTCAGCAGGCAATTAAGCAACTTGCTTAGTTTTCAAAACTGAAGAACCTACTTCATTTACAGAGCATTAGGTCAAATAAGTGTTTTGATATTGAAGGTAAGTGGAAACAAGTGCATGGGAGCCAATTAAAGAAATAACTTCCTAAGTTTTCACAAATGAAGAAAGTACTGCATTCCAAGACTGTGAGGTAAAACCATGGTTTTGATACTGGTTGTAAGTTAAAAACAACTGCATAGCTTCCAATTAAAGAAGTAACGTGCTTAGTTTTCACAACTGAAGAAACTACTGGATTCACAAATATAAGGTAAAACCAGCATTTTGACATTGATTGTAAGTGAAAACAAGTGTGTAACAGCCAATTATACAAGTAACTTGCTTAGTTTTCAAAACTGAAGTACTTCCTGCATTCATTGAGTGTTAGAAAAAAAACCGTTTTGCCTTTGATTGTAAGTGACAATAAATACCAGGAAATAACACAGGTAACTTGTTTATAATTCAAAACAGAATAACCTAGTGCATTCACAGAGCATTAGATAAAACCAGTGCTTTGATACTGATTGTAAGTGAAAAGAATTGTGCAGCAGGCAACTAAAAGAGTAACTTGCATAGTTTTCTAAACTGAAGAACCACTTACATACACAAAGCATTAGGTAAAACAAGTGTTTTTTCATTGATTGTGAGAACAAGTGCAAAGCAGCCAATTAAGGAAGAAACATGCTGATTTTTCACAACTGAGAAACTCCTGCACTCACAGAGCGTTAGGTAAAACAACCATTTGGACATTGTAAGTGAAAATAAGTGTATAGCAGGCAATTAAATAAGTAAATTGCTTACTTTTCAAAACTAAAGAATGACTTACATTCACAAAGTTAAAACTAGTGTTTTTTCATTGATTATAAGTGAGAAGAAGTGAATAGTATCCTATTAAACAGGTAACTTGCTGAATTTAAAAATTGAAGAACCTCAGTCATTCACAGAGTGTTAAGTAAAATCAGAGTTTTGACATTGGTTATAAGTGAAAACAAGTGCATAGCAACAAATTAAATACTTGCTTGGGATTCAAACCTGAAGAACCTCATGCATTGACAGAGCATTAGGTAAAACCAGTGTTTCAACATTGATTGTAAGTGAAAACAAGTGTGGAGCAAACAATTAAACAAGCAAATTGATTAGTTTCAAAACTGAAGAACCTGCTTCATTCACAGAGGATAAAGTCAAACAAGTATTTTGATATTGAAAATAAGTGAAATCAAGTACTTCTCAGACAATTAAAGAAATAACTTCCTTAGATTTTGCAAATGAAGAAACTACAGCATTCCCAGAATATTATGTAAAAACATCACTTTGACATTGATTTTAATTAAAAAACAAGTGCATGGCAGCCTATTAAGTGACTAACGTGCTTAGTTTTCACAACTGAAGAAACTACTGTATTCACAGAGTGTTAGGTATCACAACTGCTTTGCCATTGACTGTAAGTTTAAACAAGTGTGTAGCAGTCATTTAAAATAGTAAATTGCTTAGTTTTCCCAACTAAAAAAGTACTGCATTCCAAGAACCTGAGGTAAACCAATGTATTGTCATTGATTGTATGTGAAAACAATTGCATAACACTCACAGAAAAAGTAACTTGCTTACTTTTCAAAACTTGAATAAACAACTGTATTTTCAGCGTATTAGCACACACCAGCATATTGACATTGTAAGTTAAAACAAGTGCAATGCAGCCAATTAAAGAAGTAACATGCCTACTTTTCACAAGTGAAGAAAGATGGCATTCGCAGTGCATTAGATAAAACAACCATTTTGACATTGATTATAAGTTAAAAAAAAGTGAATTGTATCCAATTAACAAGTTTAATTTTTTAAAACTGAAGAACCTCTTTCATTCACAGAGTGTTAGGTAATACCAGGGTTTTGACATTGGTTGTAAGTGAAACAAGTGCACAGCAGACAATTGAAAAAGGACTTTCTTGGTTTTCACAAGTGAAGAAATGACAACATTCACAGACTCTTTTGTATCACCACTGCTATGACATTGATTGTAAGTGAAAAGAAGTGAGAAGGAGTAAATTAAATGACTAACTTTCTTAGATTTCAAAACTGAAGAACTACTTACATTCACAAATTGTTCTTTAAAACCAGTGTTTTTTCATTGATTGTAATTGAGAACAAGTGAATATTATACTATTAAACATATAACTGTTAATTTTTGAAAATTGAAGAACCTCCTTCATTCACAGAGCATTAGGTAAAACTGGGGTTTTGACATTGCTTGTAAGTGAAAACAAGTGCATAGCACCAAATGAAAGAGTAGCTTGCTTAGTTTTCTCAACTGAAGGAACTACTGCATTCACACGTATTAGGGAAAACCAGCACTTTGATATTGTATGTGAAAACAAGTGCATAATACCCAAGTATATAAGTAATTTGTTAAATATTCAAAACTGAAGGACATCCTGCATTTATAGAGTATTATGTAAACACCTGTTTTGGCATTGATTTTAAGTGCAATAAATACCAGCAAATAACACAAGTAACTTCCTTAAAATTCAACACAGAATAATCTACTGCATTCACAGAACATTAGATAATACCAGTGCTTTGACATTAATTGTAAGTGAAAAAGAAGTGTTCAGCAGGCAATTAAATGAGTAACTTGCATAGTTTTCCAAATGAAGAACCACTTACATTCACAAAGTATTAGGTAAAACCAGTGTTTCTTCAATGATTTTGAGAACAACTGGAAACCAGCCAATTAAAGAAGTAAAATGCTTAGTTTTCACAAGTGAAGAAATTTATGCATTCACAGAGCATTAGGTAGAACCACAAATTTGACATTGATGGTAAGTGAAAATAAGTATTTAGCAGGCAATAAAATGAGTAAATTGCTTAGATTTCAAAACTGAAGCTCCACTTGCATTCACAAAGTTAAAACCAGTGATTTTTCATTCATTGTAAGTGAGAAAAAGTGAATAATATCTTATTAAAGAAGTTCGTGGCTTAATTTCTGAAAATTGAAGAACCTCCTACAACCACAGAGCAGTACATAAAACGATTGGTATTTCATTGATTGTATGTGAAAATAGGTGGAAAGTAGCCAGGTAAGGAAGTAATGTGTGTAGTTTTCAAAAGTGAAGAAATGACTGCATTCTCAGAGCGTTATGGAAAACCACCATTTTGACTTTCATTGTAAGTGAAAACAAGTGAATAGTAGCATACTAAACAAGTACTTTGCTTAATTTTTGAAAACTGAATAACCTCCTGCATTCAGAGTATGTTAGGTAAAACCCAGTTTTTGACATTGGTTGTAAGGGGAAAAAAGTGAATAGCAACTAATTAAACTACTTGCATGGAATTCAAAACTCAAGAACCACGTGCACTCATGGAACATTATATAAAACCAGTGTTTTGACATTGAATGTAAGTGAAAACAAGTTTGTAGCCAGCAATTAAACAAGCAACTTGCTTAGTTATCAAAACTGAAAAACCTCCTTCTTTCACAGAGCATTAGGTCAAAGAAGTGTTTTGATATTGAATGTAAGTGAAAACAAGTGCTTAGCATTCATTTAAAGAAGTAAATTGCATAGTTTTCCCAACTGAAGAAACTACTGCATTCCAAGGGTGTTAGGTAAACCATTGATTTGTCATAGATTGTAAGTGAAAACAAGTGCATAGCACACAATGATAAAGTAACTTGCTTAGTTTCACAACTTGAAGAAACAACTGCATTCTCAGCATATTAAGTAAAATCAGAATACTGACATTGTAAGTGAAAACAAGTGCATAGCAGCCAATTAAAGTAAATTGTTTAGTTTTCAGAACTGAAAAACCTACTGCTTTCAGAGAGCATTAGCTTAAACCAGTGTTTTGACACTGATTGTAAGTGAAAACAAGTGCCATAGCAGCCAAATAAAAGTAATTTGCTTAGTTTTCAAAAGTGAAGAACTTACTATATTCACAAAGCATTAGGAAAAACCAATGTTTTTATATTTATTGTATGTGAAAACAGGTGCATAGCAGCCTATCAAACAAGGAACTGAAGGTTTGCAGAAGAAAAGAAATGATTGCATTCACAGAGTCATATGCATCACCACAGTTCTGACATTGAAAGTAAAAATAAGTGTGAAGCAGGCAATTGAATGAGTAACTTGCACAGTTTTCAAAACTGAAGAACCACTTACATTCACAAAGTGTGATATAAATCCAGTGCTTTTTCATTAATTGTAAGTCAAAACAAGTGCAAAGCAACAAATTAAGGAAGTAACATGCCTAGTTTTCACAACAGAAAAACTCCTGCATTTACTGAGGTTTAGGTAAAACCACCATTTAGTCATTGAAAGTGTAAACAAGTGAATAATATGCTATTAAACAAGGACCTTCCTTAATTTTTGAAATCTGAAGAACCTCTTTCATTCACAGCATGTTAGATAAAACCAGGGTTTTGGCAATAGTTGTAAGTGAAAACAAGTGCAAAGTTTTCACAAGTGAAGAAAGGATTACATTCTCAGAGCATTTGGTTAAACCACCATTTTGGTATTGATTGTAAGTGAAAACAAGTGAATAGTATCCTATTAAACAAGTAACTAGCTTAATTTTTGACCACTGAAAAACCTCCTTCATTCACAGTGCATTAGGTAAAAACAGGGTTTTGACATTGGCTGTAAGTGAAAACAAACGCATAGCAGCAAATTAAGCCACTTGCTTGGAATTCAAAACCAATGAACCTCCTGCAGTCAAAGAACATTACATAAAACCAGTGTTTTGACATTGATTTTATGTGAAAACAAGTGTTTAGCAGCCAATTAAGAAAGTAACATGCTTAGTTTTCACAACTGAAAATCACGTGTATTCACAGAATGTTAGATAAAACCACCATTTTGACATTGATTGTAAGTGAATACAAGTGAATACTATCCTTTTACACAAGTATCTTTCTTAATTTTTGAAAACTGTGGAATCTCCTTCATTCACAGAGCATTAGATAAAACAAATATTTGATATTGAAGGTAAGTGAAAACAAGTGCATAGCAGCCAATTAAAGAAAGAACTTCCTTACTTCTCACAAATGAAAAAACTACTGCATTCCTAGAATGTTAGGTGAAATGATGGTTTGACATGGATTGTAAGTGAAAACACGTGCATAGCAGCCAATTAAACAAGGAATTTACTTAGTTTTCACAAGTGAAGAAATGATTGAATTTACAGAATGTTATGTATCACCACCTCTCTGACATTGATTGTAAGGGGAAAAATTCTGTAGCAGGCAATTAAGCAATGAACTTGCTTAGCTTTCAAAACTATAGAAACTCTTACATTTACAGACCATTAAGTAAAACCTGTATTTCTACATTCATTCTAAGTGAAAACAAATGCATAGTCACCAATTAAAGAAGCAACTTGGTTAGTTTTCACAACTGAGTAAACTACTACATTCACCGAGTGTTAGGTATCACAACTGATTTGCCATTGACTGTAAGTGAAAACAAATGTGTAGCATTCATTTAAAGAAGTAAATTGGTTAGTTTTCCCAACTGAAGATATTACTGCATTCCAAGAGCATTAGGTAAGACATTGTATGTCATTGATTGTAAGTGAAAACAAGTGCATAGCACCCAAAGAAAAAGTAACTTGCTTAATCTTCACAGTTTGAAGAAACAACTGCTTTCTGAGTATTACATAAAACCAGCATATTGACATTGTAAGTGAAAACAAGTCCAAAGCAGGCAATTAAACAAGTAACTTTCTTAGTATTCAAAACTGAAAAACCTACTGCATTCACAGAGCATTATGTAAAAGCAGGGTTTTGACAGTGATTGTAAGTGAAACAGGCACATAACAGTCAAATGAACAAGTAAATTGCTTAGTTTTCAAAACTGAAGCACCTCCTAAACGCACAGAGCATTAGGTAAAACCTGTGTTTTTTCTTTGATTGTATATGAAAACAAGTGCAAAGCAGCCAATTAAGAAAGCAACATGCCTAAATTTCACAAGTGAAGAAATGACTGCATTCTCAGAGCATTAGGTAAAACCATCATTTTAACATTGATTATAAGTGAAAACAAGTGAAGAGTATCCTATTAAACAAGTACCTTCCTTAATTTTTGAAACCTGAAGAACTTCCTTCATTCACAGTGTGTTATGTAAAACCAGGGTTTTAAAATTTGTTGTAAGTGAAAACAAGTGCATAGCAGCAAATTAAGCTACTTGCTTGGAATTCAAAACTGAAGAACCTCCTGCATTAAAAGAAGATTCCATAAAACCAGTATTTGACATTGATTTTAAGTGAAAACAAGTGCGTACCAGCCATTTAAGAAAGTAATGCACCTAGTTTTCACTTCTGAAAAAACACCTGCATTCACAGAGCATTAGATAAAACCAACATTTTGACATTGATTGTAAGTGAAAACAAATGAATACTATCATTTTAAATAAGTATCTTGCTTAATTTTTGAAAACGGTTGAACCTCCTTCATTCACAGAGCATTAGGTCAAACAAGTGTTTTGATATTGAATGTAAGTGAAAATAAGTACATAGCAGCCAATTAAAAAATAACTTCCTTAGTGTTCACAAATGAAAAAACTACTGCCTTCCCAGAACGTTAGGTGAAACAATAGTTTTGACATCAGTTGTAATATAAAACAAGTGCATAGCAGCCAATTAAAGAAGTATTGTGCTTATTTGCACAACTGAAGAAACTACTGCATTCCAAGAGCATTAGGTAAACCACTGTTTCTCATTGATTGTAAGTGAAAACAAGTGCATTGTACCCATTGAAAGAGAAACTTGCTTAGTTTTCATAAATTGAAGAAACAACTGCATTCTCAGAGTATTAGGTAAAACCAGCATATTGACATTGTAAGTGAAAACAAGTGCAATTAAGGAAGTAACCTGCCTAGTTTTCACAACAAATAAAGTCCTTCATTTAAATAGGCTTAGGAGAAACCACCATTTTTTTCATTGATTGTAAGTGAAAACATGTCAATAATATCTTATTAAATAAGTAACTTCCTTAATTTTTGAAAACTGAAGAACCTCCTTCATTC
The DNA here is from genome assembly GCA_029593785.1 of Cabassous unicinctus. Taxonomy (NCBI): domain Eukaryota; kingdom Metazoa; phylum Chordata; class Mammalia; order Cingulata; family Chlamyphoridae; genus Cabassous; species Cabassous unicinctus. The sequence goes on from JAQZBX010009427.1 coordinate 34,297, forward strand.
ACAGAACGTTAGGTAAAACCAGAGTTTTGACATTGATTGTAAGTGAAAACAAGTGCATAGCACCAAATGAAAAAGTAACTTGCTTAGTTTTCACAAATGAAGAAACACCTGCATTCACAAGTATTAAATAAAACCAGTATTTAGATATTGATTTTAAGAAAAAACAGGTGAGTAACAGCCAATTATACAAGTAACTTGCTTAGTTTTCAAAACTGAAGGAACTCCTGCATTCATAGAGCATTGGGTAAAACCACTGTTTTGGCATTGATTGTAAGGAAGAATAAATACCAGCAAATAACACAAGAAACTTGTGTAGAATTTTGACATTGATTGTAAGTGAAAACAAGTGTGTTGCAGCCAATTAATCAAGTAACTTGCTTAGTCTTCAAAACTGAAGAACCTCCTGCATTCTAAGTTGTATGTAATACCAGTGTTTTGACATTGATTATAAGTGAAAACAAGTTTGTAACAGCCAATTAATAAGTAACTTTAGTTTTCACAAATGAAGAAATGATTGCATTTACAGAATGTTATGTATCACTTCTGCTTTGACATTGACTTGCTTAGTTTTCACAAGTGAAGAAACTACTGCATTCACAAGTGTTGGTAAAACCAGAGTTTTGACATTGATTGTAAATGAAACAAGTGTGTAAAAGACAATTATACAAATAACTTGCTTAGTTTCCAAAATTGGAAGGCCTCCTGCATTCATAGAGCTGTAGGTAAAACCACTGCTTTGGCATTGATTGTAAGTGACAAAAAATAAATACCAGCAAATAACAGAAGTAACTTGCTTAGAATTCAAAACTGAAGAACTAACTGCAATCAAGAATGCCACATAAAACCCGTGTTTTTACATTGATTGTAAGTGAAAACAAGGGCATGGCAGCCAATTAATGAAGTAGCTGACTTAGAATTCACAAGCGAAGAAATGATTGCATTTACAGAATGTTATGTATCACCACTGCATTGACATTGATTGTATTTGAAAACAAGTGTGTAGCAGGGAATTAAACAAAAAATTTCCTTAGTTTACAAAACTATAGAAACTCCTACCTTCACAGACCATTAAGTAAAACCTGTTCTTCTACTTTGATTGTAAGTGAAAACAAGTACTTATCAATTAAAGAAGCAACGTGCTTAGTTCTCGCAACTGAAGAAACTTCTGCATTCATAGAGCATTAGGTAAAGCCACCATTTTGACATTGTAAGTGAAAACAAGTGCATAGCACCCAATGAAAAAGTAACTTGCTTAGTTTTCACAACTTGAAGAAACAACTGCATTCTCAGGATATTAGGTAAATTCAGCATATTGTCATTGTAAGTGAAAACAAGTGTATAGCATCCAATTAAACAAGTAACTTGATTAGTTTTCAAAACTGAAGAACCTACTGCATTTGCAGAGCATCAGATAAAACAAGGGTTTTGACATTGATTGTAAGTTTAAACAAGTACATAGCAGCCAAATAAACAAATAACACTTTAGTTTTCAAAACCAAGAATCTCCTGCATTCAAAGAGCGTTAGGTAAAACCAGTGTATTGACATTAATTGTAAGTGAAAGGAAGTGCATAGCAGCCAATTAAATAAGGAACTTACTTAGTTTTCACAAATTAAGAAATGACTGCTTTCATAGAATGTTATGTATCACCACTGCTTTGACATGGATAATAAGTGAAAACAAATGTGTAGCAGGCAACTAAACTAGAAACTTGCTTAGTTTTCAAAAGTGAAGGACCACCTACATTTACAAAGTGTTAGGTTAAAACCAGTGTTTTTACATTGACTGTAAGTGAGAACAACTGCAAACAGCCAAATAAGGAAGTAAGGTGCCTTGTTTTCATAACTGAAGAAAGCCCTGCATTCACAGAACCTTAGGTAAAACCACCATTTTGATATTGAGTGTAAGTGAAAACAAGTGCATAGCACCCAATGAGAAAGTAACTTGCTTAGTTTTCACAACTTGAAGAAACAGCTGCATTCTCAGTGTATTAGGGAAACGAGCATACTGACATTATAAGTAAAAACAAGTTCATAGCAGCCAATTAAACAAGTAACTTGCTTTGTTTTCAAAACTGAAGGGCCTCCTGCAGTCACAGATCATTAGGTAAAACCAGTGTTTAGAAATTGATTGTTAGTGAAGACGAGTGCATAGCAGTGAAATAAACAAGTAAATTGTTTAGTTTTCAAAACTGAAGAATTTCCTACATTCACAGAGTCCTAGATGAAACCAGTGTTTTAACATTTATTGTGTGTGAAAACAAGTACATAGTAGCCAATGAAGGACTTGCTTTGTTTTCACAACTTGAAGAAACAACTGCATTCTCAGTGTATTAGGTAAAACCAGCATACTGACATTGTAAGTGAAAACAAGTTCATAGCAGTCAATTAAACAAATAACTTGCTTTGTTTGCAAAACTGAAGGGCCTCCTGCAGTCACAGATCATTAGGTAAAACCAGTGTTTTGACATTGATTGTTAGTGAAAATGAGTGCATAGCAGCCAAATAAGCAAGTAAATTGCTTAGTTTTCAAAATTAAAGAATTTCCTACATTCACAGGGTTTTAGATAAAACCAGTGTTTTGACATTTATTGTATGTGAAAAAAAAATACATAGCAGCCAATGAAGGACTTGCTTTGTTTTCACAGTGAAAAAAGGACTGCATTCACAGAATCTTATGCAACACCACTGCTTTGACATTGATTGTCAATGAAAACAAGTGTTTGCAGCAGCCAATTAAACTAGAAACTTGATTCAAATTCAGAACTGAAGATCCACCTACTTTCACAAAGCATTAGGTAAAACCAGTGTTTTCCATTGAATATAAGTGAGAACTAATGAAAAGCATCCAATTATGGAGGTAACTTGCCTAGTTTTCACAATGGAAGAAACTGCTGTATTCACTATTATTAGGTAAAAATAACATTTTGACATTGATTTTAAGTGAAAACAAGTGCCTAGCCACCAATTATAAAGTAACTTGCTTAGTTTGCAAAACTGAATGTCCTCCTGCATTCATAGAGCATTAGGTAAAACCACTGTTTGACATTGATTGTAAGTGAGAATAAATACCAGCAAATAACAGAAGTAACTTGCTTAGAATTTAAAACAGAATAACGTACTGTATTCACAGACCATTAGGTAAAGCCAGTGTTTTGACATTGAATGTAAGTGAAAACAAGTGTGTAACAGGCAATTAAATGATTAACTTGTTTAGTTTTCAAAACTGAAGAACCACTTACATTCACAAACTGTTTGGTAAAGCCACCATTTTGACATTGATTGTAAGTGAAAAACAAGTGAATAGTATCTTATTTAACAAGTGCCTTGCTTAATTTTTGAAAACTGAAAAACCTCCTTCATTCACAGATCATTATGTAAAACCAGGGTTTTGATATTTATTGTAAGTTAAAACAAGTGCATAGCAGGACATTAAACTACTTGCTTGGAATCCAATACTGAAGAAAGTCCTGCCTTCAAAGAATATTAGGTAAAACCAGTGTTTTAATGTTGATTGTAAAGTAAAACAAGTGTGTAGCAGGCAATTAAAAAAGTAATTTGCTTAGTTTTTACAACTGAAGAAACTACACCATTCAAAGATTACATAAAACCAGAATTTTGATAATGATTGTAAGTGAAAACAAGTGCATAGCAGCAAAAGAACAAGTAACTTGCTTAGTGTTCAAAATTGAAAAATCTACTGCATTCAGAGTGTTAGTTAAAACCAGGGTAAAACCAGGGTTTTGACATTGGTTGTAAGTGAAAACAAGTGTTTAACAGCCTATTAAAGAAAAAAGTTCTTTAGTTTTCACAAATGAAGAAATGATTGCATTTTCAGAATGTATGTATCACTTCTGTTTTAACTTTGACTTGCCTAGTTTTCACACTGAAGAAACTACTGCATTCAGAAGTGTTTGATAAACCAGGGTTTTGACATTCATTGTAAGTGAAAACAAGTGCATAGCAGCCAAATAAACAAGTAAACTGCTTAGTTTCCTAAAACAAAGATCCTCCTACATCTTCAGAGCATTAGGTAAAACCAGTGTATTGACATTAATTGGAAGTGAAAAAAAGTGCATAGCAGCCAGTAAAACAAAGAACTTACATACTTTTTGACAATTGAAGAAATTACTGCATTCCTAGAATGTTATGTATCACCATTACTTTGACATTGATTGTAAGTGAAAACAAGTGTGTAGCAGACAACTAAACAAGACTTGCTTAGTTTTCACAACTGAAGGACCACCTATATTCACAAAGTGTTATGTACAACCCAATGTTTTTTCATTGACTGAAAGTGAAAACAACTGCAAACAGCCAATTATGGAAGTAACATGCCTAGTCACACCTGAGGAAATTCCTAAATTCACATAGCATTAGGTAAAACCAGTGTTTTGACATTGATTGTAAGTGAAATCAAGTGCATAGCAGCAAAGTAAGCAAGTAAATTGCTTATTAGTCAAAACTGAAGAACTTCCTACATTCACAGAGAGTTAGATAAAACCAGAGCTTTTACATTTATTGTATTTGAAAACAAGTACATAGCAGCTAAACAAGGATTTGCTTTGTTTTCACAAGGAAAGAAATGATTGCATTCACAGAATTTTATGTACCACCATTTCTTTGACATTGATTGTAAATGAAAACAAGTGTGTAGGAGGCAAATAAAATAGAAACTTGCTTCAATTTCAAAACAGAAGACACACCGACATTCACAAATGGCTAGGTAAAACGAGTGTTTTTTCATTGATTGTAAGTGAGAATAAGTGCAAAGCAACCAACTAAGGAAGAAACCTTCCTAGTTTACACAACTGCAGGAAACTTGCATTGACAGAGTGTAAGGTAAAACCAGGATTTTAACATTGGTTGTAAGAGAAAACAAGGAAATAAAACCAAGTGAAAATTTACTTAGTTTTCACAACTGAAGAAACTGCTGCATTCACAAGTATTAGATAAAACCAGATTTTGACATCGATTGTAAGTGAAAGCAAGTGCCTATCAGGCAATTGTACAACTCACTTGCTTAGTTTTCAAAACTGAAGGGCCTCCTGCATTCACAGAGCATTAGGTAAAATCACTGCTTTGACATTGATTGTAACTGAAAAGAAGTGTGCACCAGCAATTAAATGAGTAACTTGCTCAGTTTTCAAAACTGAAGAACCAGTTACATTCACAATGTTTTAGGTAAAACCAGTGTTTTTTCATTGATTGTAAGTGAGAACAAGTGCAAAGCAGCCAATTAAGGAAGTAACATGCTTAGTTTTCACATCTGAAGAAACTCCTGCACTCACAGAGTGGTAGGGAAAACCATTTTGACATTAATTGTAAATGAATACAAGTGAATAATATCCTTTTTAACAAGTAACTTCTTTAATTTTTGAAAACTGAAGAATCCCCTTTATTCACAGTACTTTAGGTAAAACCAGGGTTTTGATATTGGGTTGTAAGTGAAAACAAATGAATACTAGTAAATTAAACTACTTGCTTGGAATTCAAAACTGAAGAGCCTCCTGCATTCACAGAAAATTTTGTAAAACCAGTGTTTTGACATTTATTTTAAGTTAAAACAAGTGCATAGCAGCCAATTAAAGAAATAACTTGCTTAGTTTTTACAACTGAAGAAATTACAGCATTAATAGAGCATACATAAAACTAGAATTTTGACATTGCTAAGTGAAAACAAGTGTGTAGCAGCAAAATAACAAGTAAACTGCTTTGTGTTATAAACTGAAGAACCTCCTGCATTCACAGTGTTAAGTAAAACCAGTGATTTTACATTGATTGTAAGTGAACACAAGTATGTAACAGGCAATGAAAACATGAACTACTTAGTTTCCAAACTACAAATACTGGTAAATTCACAGATCATTAAGTAAAATCTGTACTTCTACATTGATTGTAAGTGAAAACAAGTGCAGAACAATTAAAGGAGTAACATGATTAGATTTCACAACTGAACAAACTACTGCATTCAAAGAGTGTTAGGTATCACAATTGATTTTCCATTGACTGTAAATGAAAAGAAATGCATAGTAGGCAATTAAAAAGCAACTTGCTTAGTTTTCAAATCTGGAAAACCTCCTGCATTCATGGACTATTATGTGAAACCCATGTTTTACAATGATTTTAAGTTAAAACAAGTGCATAGCAGACAATTAAAGAAGTAACTTGCTTAGTTTTTACAGCTGAAGAAGGTACACCATTCAAAGAGCACACATAAAACCATAATTTTGACATTGTAACTGAAAACAAGTGTGTACCAACAAAATAACAAGTAACTTGCTTAGTGTTCTAAACTGAAGAAACTCCTATATTCACAGTGTTAAGTAAAACCAGTGTTTTGACATTGATTGTAAGTGAAAACAAGTGTGTAACAGCCAATTGAAGAAATAACTTGCTTACATTTCACAAGTGAAGAATTGATTGCATTTATTGCATGTTATTTGTCACCACTGTTTGACATTGATTGTAAGTGAACACAAGTCTGTAGCAGGCAATGAAGCCATGAACTTGCTTAGTTTTCAAATTATATATACTCCTACATTCACAGACCATTAAGTAAATCCTGTACTACTACATTGATTGTAAGAGAAAACAATCGCATAACAAATAAAGAAGTAACTGCTTAGGTTTCAAAACTGAAAAAAACTACTGCATTCACAAAGTGTTAGGTATCACGACTAATTTTCCATTGACTTGAAGTGAAAACAAGTGCATAGTAGGCAATTAAGCAAGCAATTATGCTTAGTCTTCAAAACTGAAGAACCTCCTTAATTCACAGAGCATTAGGTCAAACCAGTGTTTTGATATTGAATGTAAGTGAAAACAAGTACGTAGCTGCCACTTAAAGAAATAATTCCCTTAATTTTCACAAATGAAGGAAAGACTGCATTCACAGAATGTGAGGTAAAGCCCTGGTTTTGCTTTTGTGTGTAACTGAAAACAAGGGCATACCAGCAAATTAAACTACTTGCTTAGTATTCAAAATTGAATAATCTGCATTCACAGAACATTCCATAAAGCCAGTGTTTTGACATTGATTTTAAGTGAAAACAAGTGTTCAGCAGGCAATTAAAGAAGTAACTTACTTAGTTTCCAAAACTGAAGGACCTCCTGCATTCACAGTGTTAGGAAAAACAAGTGTTTTGACATTGATAGTAACTGGAAACAAGTGTGTTAACAGCCAATTTAAAAAGTAAATTGCTTAGTTTTCTCATATGAAGATACGATTGCATTTACAGAATGTTATGTAATGCTTCTGCTTTGACAGGGTCTTGCTTAGTTTTCACACTGAAGAAAAAATTGCAGTCAAAAATATTAGCTAAAACCAGAATTTTGACATTGATTGTAAATGGAAGCAAAGGCATATTAGCCAATTATACAAATAACTTGCTTAGTTTTCAAAATGAAAGGCCTCCTGCATTCATAGAGCATTAGGTAAAACCACTATTTTTGGCATTGATTGTAAGTGATGACAAAAAAATACCAGCAAATAACACAAGTACCTTGCTTAGAATTCAAAAATGAAGAAACTACTGCATTCACAGAACATTATGAAGAACCAGTGATTTGACATTAATTGTAAGTGAAAACAATTGTGTAGCAGCCAGTTAAAGAAGTAGCTTGCTAAGTTTTCACAAGTCAAGATTTGATTGCATTTACAGAATGTTATGTATCACCACTGCTTTGACATTGATAGTAAGTGAAAAGAAGAGTGTAGCAGGCAATTAAATGAGAAAATTGCTTAGTATTCAAAACTCAAGAACCACCTACATTCTCAAAGTATTAGGTAAATCCAGTGTTTTTTCATTGATTGTAAGTGAGAACATGTGCAAAGAAGCCAATCAAGGAAGGAATGTGCCAAGTTTTCACAACTGGAATAAACTCCTGCATTCACAGAGCATTAGGTAAAACCACCATTTTGACATTGATTGTAAGTGAAAACAAGTGAATAGCAGCAAATTAAACTACTTGCTTATAATTGAAAAGTGAAGAACACCTTGCATTCACAAAATATTACATAAAACAAATGTTTTGATATTGTAAATGAAAACATGTGTGTAGCAACAATTAAAGACAAAGCTTGCTTAATTTTTGCAGCTAAAGAAACTAAGGCATTCACAGAGTATTAGGTACAGCAAAATTTTACATTGCCTGAAAGTGAAAACCAGTGCATATCATGAAATAAAAAAGTAACTTGCTTAATTTTCAGAACTTTAAGAAACAACTAAATTCTTTGAGTATTATATTAAACCAGCATATTGACGTTGATTATAAGTGAAAACAAGTGCATAGCAGGCAATTAAATGAGTAACATGTTTAGTTTTCAAAACTGAAGAACCTCCCTCATTCACAGAGATTACATCAAACAAGTATTGTGATATTGAATGTAAGTGAAAACCAGAGCATAGCAGCCAATTAAAGAAATAATTTCCTTAGTTTTCATAAATGAACAAAATACTGCATTCCAAGACCATTAGGTAACCCATGGTTTTGACATTGCTTGTAAGTGAAAACAAGTGCATATCTGCAAAATAAATTAGTTGCTTAGAATTCAAACTGAGGAACCTCCTGCATCCACTGAATGTTCAATAAAACCAGTGTTTTGACACTGATTGTAATTGAAAACAAGTGTGCAGCAGCCAATTAAAGAAGTAATTGCTTATTTTCTACAACTGAAGAAACACAGCATTCACAGAGCATTAGATAAAACCAGAATTTTGACATTGACTGTAAGTGAACTCAAGTGAATAGTATCCTATTAAACAAGACCCTTCTTAATTTTTGAAAACTGAAGAACTTCCTTCACTCATATAGCTTTAGGTAAAACCAGGGTTTTGATATTGAGTGTAAGTGAAAACAAGTGCATAGCAACAAATTAAACTACCTGCCTGGTATTAAAAACTGAAGAACCTCATGCATTCACAGAATATTTATGTTAAACCAGTGTTTGTTTTGACATTGATTGTAAGTTAAAACGAGTGCATAACAGCCAATTAAAGAAGTAACTTGCTTAATTTTTACAACTGAAGAAACTAAACTATTCAAAGGGCATATGAAAAACCAGAATTTTGATGTCATTGTAAGTGAAAACAAATGCATAGCAGCAAATAAGAAATCACTTGCTTAGTGTCCAAAACTGTAGAATCTCCAGCATTCACAGTGTTAGGTAAAACCAGTGTTTTAACATTGATTGTAAGTGAAAACAAGAGTGTAACAGCCAATTAAAGAAATAACTAGGTTTTTTTTTACAAGTAAACAATTGATTGCATTTACAGAATGTTATTTATCATCACTGTTTTGACATTGATTGTAAGTGAACACAAGTGTGTAGCAGACAATGAAGCCATGAACTTGCTTAGTTTTCAAACTATAGAAACTACTACATTCAGAAACCACTAAGTAAAACTTGTACTTCTACATGGATTGTAACTGAAACAAGTGCATAATAATTAAGTAACGTGCTTAGTTTTCACAACTGCAAAAACTGCTACATTCACAGAGTGTTCCATATCACAAATAATTTGCAAATGACTGTAAGTAAAAACTGGTGTGTAGCATGCAATTAACAAGCAACTTGCTTAGTTTTCAAAACTGAAGAACCTCAATTATTCACAGAGCATTAGGTCAAACCAGTGTTTTGGCATTGAATATAAGTGTAAATGAGTGTGTAGCAACCAAGTAAATATATAACATCCTTAGATTTCAAAAATGAAAAAACGATTGCATTCCCTGAATGTTAGGTAAACCATGCTTTTGATATTGCTTGCAAGCAAAAGCAAGAGAATACCAGCAAATTACATGACTTGCTTAGATTTCAAATAGAAAAACATTCTGCATTCACAGAACATTTCATAAAACCAGTGTTTTGACATTGATTCTAAGTGAAAATAAGTGCCTTGAAAGCAATTTAAAAAGTAATTGCTTAGTTTTGACAACTGAAATATTACAGCATTCAAAAAGCCTTAGAGGGGAGATTAAGATGGCATTGATCTGGGTGTGTACTCATGATTCCGATCTCCGGGGATGGCCGACTGTGGACAGGGTCTTGCCAGAGTGTCTGTGCTGTGGGCGCATGGAGTGAGAAGCTTGGGTCATCTAGCAGGGGGCAGATCGATGGTGTGGAGTGATCAGTGGAGATTCATGAGTTCTGAGCCGGCCTGTGGTCGTCAACACATTTGGCTGAGCCCTGCCTGCACAGAAAACGGCTGGCTGGATCCAAGGATCCTACATCCATGACTCCTGCTGCCTGCGGCATGAGGGAGCATACTCTGAGGGAGGGAGGGTTCTGACATAGGTGGAGAGGGGTTTAACTTCTGTGGATTTGGCTGCCTGGACCCCTCATAGCTTTAGGGAGCAGATAAGCCAGCTCAAAACAGTGCCAGCCTGAGGGGAGAGGTGAAACTGCTGAGCAAACTTGTTTTACCCAGCTGCCTGCTGATACTAAGACTTGGCCACAGAGGGGGCAGAGTCAGCCAGTTTTATCACTCTGCACTGACAAGCATCAAAGCTTCAGCACTCCTGGGGAGGTAAGGAAGTGAGTAGGGCTTGATTAGTTTCCACGACCTTATTTAGGGTCCCCTCGTTGAAGGGGCTGATCTAGCAGAGGACTCCTTTGGGTACCTTATACCCCCCCAAAAAAAGACAGTGACTTTAAAAAATGAATTCCTGTTCTTAATTTAGTATACTACCAAAAATCTGCCTTAATACCTACAGATAGACCCCTGAAGGGTAATTGATGAATGCAAGCAGGCTGAGAATATCCACAAGTACACTAGAAGGAACACTTCTTCCATAGCTTTGACTGCTTGATGGTGTGATTGTTTGGCTTTTCTCTGTTTATTTGTTGTCTCTTGCTTTTCTTTTCTCTTTCCTCCCCCTTTTTATTTCATTTTTTAAAATTAGGTGCTGCTAGCTTGTCTCTTCTTTGCTGTGCTTCTTCCTCAGTGATTTCCCATTCTCTGTCTTTACTTATATTGCATCACAAGCTATCTCTTATCTTTCCCTTATCTCTCTGCCTTCCGCTTTCTGTTGGGGTTCTTAGACACCATGCTTTTTCATTAGCCCACAACTTAACGGTGTCAACCTCTATTCTATCTTTTTTGTTTTCTTCTTTTTTAAATTAATATTAGCTTGTTCCTTTTAGCCTTTTCTTTACTCATTCCCTCCCTCTTGATCATTCTAGCCTTCTAAATCATTATATATATATTCATCTATTTAGTTTTCCAGCCAATTATAGGTACTCCATTTTTTTGTATTAGTCTACACTGCATACACAAGTTAAATATCCATTTCATTAAGCCCTATTTGCCCCTCTACTAACTTTCATTACTATTACTATTATCCTTCTTCCTTTCTCATATCTTTTGATTCCTCTGGCACTAATCATTTCCCTTCAAGGTAACATAGAAAGAAGAAATGAAACAAAATAAGAAGAAAAAGTTTCTAAGAGAAAACTTAACACACACACAGAATCACCAACTAAATAAAACTCTAGAGGAGAGAGAAGCTAATCAACTGACTAAACCCAGCAATATAAAATGATGACTAGAGGGCAGCAAAAATTTACAGACCACATTGAGAAACAAGAAGACATGGACAACTCCAATGAACAAACTGAAAACCAGGAATATATGCAGAACATTGAACAACTAAACAAAGATTCCCAAAAAATATCATGAACCATCTTAATGAAGTGAAGGAAGAGATTAAGGATATGAAGAAGACACTGAGAGAACATACTGAAGAAATTGTACACATACACAAAATGATAACGAATATGATGGTGATCAATGGCACAACCCAAGAAATAAAAAAGACCCTGGAGTCACATAAC
>JAQZBX010009428.1:0-46138 GCA_029593785.1 Cabassous unicinctus
TTTTTTAAGTGGAGGTGGGGCAAATCAGAAAAATATGAGCCAAAGCATTCACCTCTTGATTTCCAGGTACAGAATTTGTTTCTGTGATACAAACAATTTTTTAAAAATAATAAAAAACATGATTAACATTGTTAAATTTCCAGGAATTTTATGCACCTGTTAAGTATTCATATGAACATTTTACACATACAATTTTAATTAACAGAGGATTTAAGAAACCCTTTTAATTTTATAACACTTTCTAAACACTTCTTTCAAATTATAACATATTAAGTGAACTCATTTTATTACTTCACTTTTTTTTCCAAGATGAAGGAACAATTTTTTTGCAATAATTTGAAATAAAAGGATACTTTTCAGGAATTGATTTTGAGAAAGCAAAATGTTAAAAGTTGTCAGGCTTGAACATTATGTTTTTTTAAAAGTGATGAGACTTATTTCTCTTAGCTAAGGAAATGATAAGATGAAAGTACAAGAAGCTATTTTGATAAAACAGATTTTTTTTTTGTATACTGATTAATCAGGAGAAAAACTCTATAAACTTTTACTAAAACAGACAAATGACTTGAGAAATTTTGTCACATTAACAGAAAAAAACAAAATTTTACTTTTACATTATTATACTATTTAACTTTAAAGGTGTTAAATCTGTATAGATAGACCTATCACATTTTACTCAAATTTAGCCATAAAAATTCCTTTCCCACAAACCTTCTGCACTTCCTGTATTCATTCAGGTTTTGTCCCACATTTTACTCTTTCTTAATAATCAGTCATTTTATTTTAGGACAAAATCAGTGTCTTTTTAATAATAAAAACATATTTTATATACCCTATATACATATGTTATCAAAATGATTTTGGAAACTGTTTCAAAGCAAACCTCTTACAATATACAATTATTATGATTACATTAATTAACAGGTATTTTATTTTAGCAGTACAGGAAAAATTACTTTCTCTTATTTTATGAAAACCTTAGATTCCCAATGGAATTAAGATTATTTTCTCCCTACCCCCCCTTTAATATGCAGATTGATGTGGTTTCTGACAGGTTTTCTTGTTATGAAGTTGCCTTTTGTTATCACCAATTCAGTTTCTGTTTAATAATTATGTCTTGGAAGTAGCTATTTAAATATTTTAGTTTAAACAATGCTTTTAGAAACTCCTTATAACTATTCATAACCACAGAGATTATAATTACTTCATCTTAAGACAAATTTCACCTTCCCAGAACACATTCCTTTACTGAATGGTATTTTCTACAATACTTTTTCCAAGTTTTACCCACATACTTCCATTCTGCTTTTATGAAAACCAGCCATTTTATTTTAGGAAAAAACACACTTTAATGTGAAATTGGAATGGCAAATAATTTTATCAACCATCTTGATTTGCTTGATCCTCCATCCTATCCAGGGAATTATAGAGAAGAAATGGAGGCCAACTGAAGCAAGCTGACACACCAACAATTTTTTTGGGGGTGGTGATGAAACCCCTACCTCAGCCCGAGAACAACAAAGGGCTCCAGCTAACATTAACAAAGCCTGATGCTGACTTTCACCAGATGGCTACAGTCTTACCTCCCCATCCTGCCTGCTAATCAATGAACTGAGTTTTAAGGATTTACTGCCTAAACAATCCAGTAACTCATGCAGCTCATAGAACACAAGCACCAACCACAGATTATGCCCTTTGCAGCATCATTAGTTAAAACTTACAATTATTATTTAAAGATTTAAAACATATAATGCTAATTTATCTTATTAGCATCTATACTTATTTATTAATATAAGTACTTTAAAAAATTTTTAGCCATTTGAATAGAACTCTTTTAAGAATTTTTTATCAATTTAATATTATTATCTGGAGGTATAGAAACATATACTGACACTGAACAAACAAACACAAAAGAATTAAGATACACAGAGAAGTAAACCTTATTAATTTGGTTCATAATTTTTACTTCTTTGGTGTGGCTGTCTCAAAGTCTTCCATTATTTCACACTTTTTATTATACTGCTTTTACAATTTTTTTCTGGAATTTGTGTTGTCTGTAAAATGCAAGCTCATTCCTGGAAACATATTTATCAGTAATCAGCAATCAATTAGGAATACTTGAGCAGTACAAAGGCAGTTAAGCTTTAATTTAGCAGTTCAGGCACAGAGATATGTTTTGGATTACTGCTTCTTAGGAGTACACCTAGGTTGAAGTTCAGGAGTGACCTATTGATTTAGAACTGAAAGTTTCTTTTAACAGTTTGATAAAAATTCTGATTAAAATAAAATGTGACAAAAAACTTAAATTATTTTCAAAGTATCATTCCATTTGACAGTTTTATGGAAAATGGGAGAGCAGCGCGGGGTTGAGTGTAGGTTTGTTAGAAAGAAGGGAGATGCCATGTGGGCTTTGAGGAGAAGGAATGAGTATTTGTGCTCTGAGCTGGGTTAAAATGTTTTTTTGTTTTGTTTTGTTTTTGTTTTTAAGAATTGGAGTTAGACAGTGGGGGTGCTTTAAAATGAGTGGATGAACAGTTGGCTTTTCAGTGAGTATGGCAAAAGAGGGGTTGCGAGCAGCTGTGAAACGATTCCATTGACCCCTACTATGAGATTGAGGAGTGAGTTAAGAGTTTTGGGAATTCAGGAAGGACAGAGTAAGGGATTTGCATCTTAATAAGAAATGAAATTTGCTTTCCTGCCACCATTAGAGTTACCTGAGGTTCTGCTTTGGAGATGGGCATGGGGGATTGCATGGTTCCTGGGTACCTTCAATTTTCTGTTGCCAGTTCCAGAAGGTCTGGGAGGTTGAAGCTGGGGGTTGGGTCTGACTGGGTAGCCAATGCCCTTTTGCCTTGAGAGGTCTGGGGGCAATTAGACCTCAGTGGATTGCCTGCTTGCACAGTGGGCACAGCCCCAGAGGGGGTTGTGGTTTTGGGCATTGATTGGCCCATTGGCAAGGCTTTTTACATTTGAAGCATGGCCCCAGTGGGTTCTTTACCACTTCCCTGGAGTGGGGTCTTGCTGGGAATTTTGGAATGTGTAGGATTTATGGCTAGTTTTTTTCCATAGGACTGCCTTGGTTCTGACAGGGCTGTTGGCAGCATTTTGTTGGTTTAGGGTAGCTTCATGGGTCTGGGCTGCTAGCCAATCATATATTTTTTTTTCTTCTGGGGATAGACAGGTGGAAAGAATGAGATAGAGGTTTCACCAAGTAAGGTTATAAGAAACAGTTATATATTGACATTTTTTAAAGATTTATTTTATGTGTTTCTACCCCCTTCTTTATTTTGTTCTTGCTGTCTGCTCTCTGTGTGTTCTTCTTTCTGCTTGTCTTCTCTTTAGGCAGCACTGGGAACCAATCCTGGGACCTTCTTGAATGGGAGAGAGGTGTTCAACCTCTTGTGCCACCTCAGCTCCCTGGTCTGCTGCATCTCTTATTGTCTCTCCTGTGTGTCTCTTTTTGTTGCCTCATCTTGCTGTGCCAGCCTCTGCATGGGCTAGCACTGCTGCATGGTCCAGCTCTCCTGTGCAGACCAGCACCCTGCCTGGGCCAACACTCCTCATGGACCATCTCTCCACTCAGACCAGCTCTCTGCTCAGGCCAGCTAACCACATGGGCCAGCTTGCCTTTCACCAGGAGGCCCCAGGAATTTAACCCTGGATCTCCTATATGTTAAATGGAAGCCTAATCACTTGAGCCACATCCATTTCCTGATATTGAAATTTTTTTTTTATAAAATTAGAAGGATCAGAGGAATAGGATTTGAGATGGTGCTTGATTTGAGAGAGATCAGAGAGGGAAAAGGGAGTGCAGAAATGTAAGGGGTTTGGTGAATCTGACCTGGAAATGAAGTTAGGGGCCAGGGGAATTTCTGGATGATGGAGAATGGCAGGAGGGGCAGAGGGGCCTGGAGCAGCAGGTGGAGTGGACACATAGGGAGGGGGAATAGAGTTGTTTACCAGATTGGAAGATGTTTTTCATTAGGCATTAGGAGGGGAGTGAGGATTTTGTGGGAAAGGAGAATTTGAAAAATGGGACAGAACTGACATAAGGAGGGGCACCTGCACAGCTTTAAAAAGGCTTGGATATATGGGATTTCACTCCACTTGTTTAAACATTGACAATAATTATTGAGGTTTGAATGAAGTTGGGGGTCTAAGGTCCCATTGTTTGGGCAGATAGATTTATTGTCAAATGGGTAAATGAGGCCAGGCTGTGTTACAGTAAAAGATGAGCCTTTTGGCCAGAGATCAGATTTAAGACTCAGGTCTTTAACACTTCTGAAGATATACTCCAGGGGGTGATTTTGGGGGGGGGGTAGTTTGGTTGTTGCCCATGGGTTTAAGGAAATTTCACTGAGTTTCCAAGATACCTATGGAATACAGAGTGCATCCCACCCTGAGTCTCATCAGATCAGATACAGAGCAGAAGACTAGAGGAGGCATCCCTCAGTCTTGTTGCTGCATGGAACAGAGGGCCCTGGATGCTGAGGCAGCCCTCTACCCAGTGCTGGCATTTTTGATAGAGCAAGTTGTCCTGAACAAGTGAGAACAGAACAGAAGAGGGTGTCAGACATGTGGGAAAAGGGTGAAGCTCCTTACCCAGTGTTCTGCAAGAGTTGTCCTAGACAACTGAGAATGGAGGAGGGCATCAGCCTGAACAATCCTGCCAGTGTGGATGGAAAAGGGATCAGAGAAGTGGGCTCCCTTGATCTTGGCTTCTGGGTTTCAACACCAAAATGTTAGGTTCAGAGGGAAGCTGAAGAAGGGAGGCACTTTAGAAATCAGACTAGGAGGGGGCAAGATGGGAGCTCTGGGCCTAACAGTCTTCAGTCTTGTTGTAGGAGTAATTTGTAGTGATGTGTGTATAAATTCCATTTAGGGTGAGCTGTTTATAAAGAGCCATTGTTATTGCTGGTACTATTAATTGTACACAGGAATAAGGTGACTTTGAATTATCATTTGGGCTGTCTTCTCCTGAAGCTTCCTTTTCATTTTCTGGCTGTGAGTTGACAGCCATTAATTTGAGGTCTGATGGGGGTATGACACATCCCATTTTGTACCTGGAAGACCCCACTCCACAGGGGCTGTATGGGCAGGCATTTGCAGCACTGATGACTCTAATGGGGGATGGCAGTGGGCTGATCAGGTGGGCCATGGTGTCTGGAATGTGGATGGTCAGGGGCAAGGTCTTGAGCTGCACAGACTGCACTGTGGTCTCATGTGCCTCCCAGCCCTCCCTCTTGTGGGAAAGTGCCATGAACATGATCTTGAAGTTTATGTTGGGAAACCTGAACTTACACATGTGTGGCAGCCACTGCAGCAGCACGCCAAACCTCTGAAACATGCCATCAACAAACATGCTGTTCTTGCCAAGGCAGAGTAGGTATAAGTCACCACTGGTTCTTGAATCCAGCTGGGGCTGTGCAGGTGGGTTGGAGGCAGACTCACCAAGGCCACCACCACCCTGGGGCATGAAGCTTTCAAGGTGGCATGGGGAGATGAAGCTCAAGTGGCCCATGCTTATGTCCACTGAGCTCTGTGGCAAGTTGCACCCAATCACTTAGTGGTTCTTCAACAGGTATCCAAACTCAGAGCCCTCATGTCATGCCATGATCCAACTGCCCTGCAGGGACCCACCACACTGACCCCACAAGCATGGCCTGTGTGCAGGGGCCCTAGCTGGATAGCACCACTGCAGCCATGCTAAGGCCCACATGAGCTCCTCACCACTGTCACTGTGTTCTAAGGTGAAGGTCCCTCAGCGTAGTTTTTATTTGAATATACCTAATGGTATTCAGTATCTTTTCATGGGGTTGTTGGCCAACTGCAACATATATTCCTTGAAGAAATGTCTATTCAGTTTCTTTGCCCATCTCTAATTAGGTTGTGTTTTAAGGGGTAAGTAGTGTGTGTGTACATATATATGTGTATATATATCAATTTTAAACTTAGCAAAGCTTATATAGTTCATGCTTATATATTTGCAAAACTTAAAAATAATCTAAAATCCTCCATGCCTCCCTTAGGAAAAACCATCGATTTTTGTTCTTTATTAAAGTTTGTTCAAAGTCAAAACTAGGAGTGGAAAAGAAGTACCTCCTCTTCAAGTTAGATGGGCATTGAAGAGAAGGAGAGAATAACTGGAGTAAAGTTTAAGATCCTATGTTTCAGTTTGTGAAGGACTGGTGTGACAAGAAAAAATCAAGAATCTTAAATTTACCTTAAAGCAGAGAGAGGATGAAGATACCAGAACTGCAATGATAATAGTAGCTTGTATTTCCCTGAGAAATTGAAAATGGGAGACATCATACCAGAACCAGCTAGGAATGTCTTTCAATGCAATGGTCTGAAGAGCCCCTGGCTTGTGTTTCTGAATTATTTGAACTTACAACTCAAAGAATACACCAGTGGCAAGAGAGAGGCAACACCTGCTGTCCCCAAGTTCTCTAGGAAACCTCTTCATTCTGAAGAATCCTGGATATTGGCCCAATATTGTTTTGTCATTTTAATAAATAAAGCACCTATCACCTGTATTTAATAAGTGCTTATAAGATAGGAAGCATTTTAACCATTACTTCATTAGAACTCTCAGCATATCTAAAAAATTAGAAAACCATTTTGCAAATATGGAATTTGAGGATGTTACATACTAATAATTTACCTATAGTACCTTAAAGAGTTATAGGTCATGCATATTGCTTGTCTTCTGAAGAATTCTCTATATGTTCTTGAAATTGGTAAGGAGTAATGTAGATATGGATTCTCAAGTAAAAATTTTATCAACAGTTTAGAAGTCTCCAGTTTATTGGAAGTTATACTGGAGGTTATTCAACGAATGGCTAGGAAGTTTCACTGAATGCCTCATGAGTTATTATATTATAATGAAGTTAAAATGTCATCAGAGTATGCATATCTCTGTGAGTATGTGGGAAAGGCATATTCTGTAACAGCATAGAGAACATTTACCTGGAACAAAAAGAACAATCTGAGCTTTCCGTAACTACACCATCTCATTCCCAGTGCTGCCATCCTGATCATCATCCTTTGGACATGGGTAGGCATGGCCTTGGGTTAACTATAATGTCCACTATGTTTTAGGAATTGGTGATCTTTAATGATGTAGCTAGAAGCTTCACCCAGGAAGAGTGGGCCTTCCTGGCAGGTCCAAGAGCTGTTCAAATATGTGATGCTGGAAAACATCACTCATTTTTTCTCTATGGGTGATTATCTCTACATTGATTTTATATTAATCATCAAATATCCAGAACATCTTCCCCATATTCCACAATACAGCTTGCCCTGATTCTTTCATGGATCTTAATCTACATGAAGGAAATTTGTTTCTTATTTACTAATATATGTATTTTGTCAATTCAAAAGTTGTCCTTGTTACTCAATCTTCAATACCCAGAATTGTACTGGGAAGTCAATAAATATTTTTAATGAGTAAATAAATGAATTATAATTACTATTCTACTCTAAGAATGAAGCTGAGGTTTGAGAACACAGTAGTAAAAATAATGGGAATATCTTTTTCCATATAAACCTTATATTTTGGAAGTCGTGTTTATTTGGATTATTCTTATAATAACTTAAGTTCTGCTTTATTAAATCATTGAGGGTTTTGCACTCTGTCTTTGAACTTAGACATGGAAATCATCAACCATATGTAAGTTGACCATTCTGTCTTTGGAACAGAGCCAGGTATAGTTTTATCTCTGAGGAAGAACTGTCAATGTTTTTGATATTTAAAATGCTTTACCCTGGGCCAACCTCTATATGTTTGGCTTTTTGTTCCCTTGGTGGCCAGCCCTGGACTTGAAGGTTATGCACTACTCTCAGCACAGAACTCACAATCTATATACAGGGTGTCAGTCCTATAAATTGGATGTGATTTTCTCTGGAGCAGAGATGAGCTGTGGAAGGAAGAGAAGGGATTTTTCCAAGGTTGGAGTCTAGGTGAGCACCAGGCACCTTCAATATAAGGAAGAGCCTCGACAGTGAGAATGCAGGACCTTGGAAGTGTCAACTGCAAATTTCCTTGAGAGAATGATATTTTCTGAAATGACACCAAGAAAAATGGGGGGAAATTTTAAAGATGGTGTCATTATATTTTTCATTTACTCTCTATTCATATGTCCTTCTTTAATTATCTTGGCCTCAGGAAATTAATACTCAATATATATATATTGAAGTCAACTATTACATAATAGCCTTCAACTTGGTCCTCCATTTTGATCAATTTCCCTCTCTTTACCTCCTCATCCCAGCTTCATTTTTATCTTTCTCTTGTCTTTATCCAGAAAATCCTTCCTAAATATCAACATACAAAAATATTTTTCCAATAGCTGGCTTATTCCTCCATTTCTCATTCTTATGCTATTTAAGGGTTGTATTCATTATATTTTCCCAGAGAGAGAAAAGGAGACAGAGATTTGTTATGGGAATTGGATCATGAGAATGTGGAGACTAGTAAGTCTGAATTCTGTATGGCAGGCTGCAAATTAAAATCCCTGATTACTGTGAGTTGAATACTCAGGGGAAAATGATGTAGAGGCATAAATTCTTTCTGACTCCTGAAATTCTGTTTCACCTTTTAGAACTTTTCACTGGTTGTGTAAGGAGGTTCCCCACATTGATGAAGGAAGTCTCTTTTTTTGATTGTAGATGCAATAAGTCAAAGATACAACCAATTTATTATACGTACAAATTTATTTATGAAATACCCTCACAATAACAATCAGGTGAGTGCTTGCTTGAACAAACACCTGGAAAACATAATGTTGCAAAATTAATATATGCAATTAACCACCACAAGGGTCAATATTTTAAATATTCTCACATTTGTTTCTTTTTCTTCATTTTCATTCTCCTAATAACATTCTACCAATTTAATTTGTCATTATTTCAGGCAGGGAAAGAGGCCTTGCTAAACAAGAAATGATATCTAAGAAGGATACATTCACCCTCATGTAAATGATAAGCTTCATATGTGTGAAAACTCTTCATCCAAATAGGGGTAAGCCATGAATTCCCACATTCATCTGACTGCAAAATAATGGATGATTAAAGAGTTACATGGATCACATCTCCCCCAGAAAAATAGAGGACAGGCAAAAACTGTCTGGAAAAACTGTTCTAAGGCTCTGGAGAACAAGATAGTTCTAGGCAGTGCCCAGAAGAGAGAGTGGTGAAGAGAAGGAGACTGCAATGAGGAACTTTGTGTAACTTAGGTCTTTGCTGCTGGCACCTATCCCCCACTCACAGAGCAGACAGCTTTGCATCATCCAGTCCCTGGCAGATGACTATGGACTGAGATGGCTGGAGGATCCATGTTCCCAGCAATGGGGAGAAGAAGGTACACATCCTACAGCCAGTCTAGCTTTTGGCTGGTGACTGTGGCCTTCTGGGTGGCATCCTTTCCACCTGTCCCAACTGGCGATGGCTGTACCATTGTTCCCTCCTGGGAGTTGGCAGAGAGCTAAAGATAGCCTGCCCACTCAAACACCCTCCTTAATGATCAGGACTGGTTGCTGCCATTATAGAGGGGAGAGGAAATTTGTTTCCCCCCTGGGAAAATGGATGGTGCAGCTGAGAGGTAATCAATGTGTTTGAACTGTGAGGCTTGGCTCTGAATAGCCCACCAGAGTGGACATTTCCCAGACATTGCTTAGGCACCATCTGCCCAGTTTTGGTTCCATTGAACATATTCACCACTAGGGTTTGAGTAGAGATGTTTGGTTAAGAGCACCATCTGCTTTCAGCAAGGAAAATGCACTCCAGGAAAAAAAATGAGGCTTTTTGGTATCTTTACTGTCCCCTACATCAAGGCCCTTAGGAACTGGTCTACACAACATAAGTGGGACAGTGACCCAGTTTTTTTCATAATCTTATGTTTCTATTTATGTCAAATTCAAAAGATGCAAAACTATACTAAGGTATGAGAAGCCTGTATCACAATTTCCTCTGGGGATACTCAGGGACTTGTTATAGGGATACAGTGTTGAAGTTCTGGTCAGGTTCTCATTGTAGGTGTGGGAGGTGATTTCATGGGAGTCCTGTCTTTGTGGAAATTCCTGTATCTGTACACTTACGATTTATGCTCATTTCTCTTTATAGGTCATACCTCAGTTAGGTTCATTTAACAAATTATGCAACCAATAACAAAAAATAATCAGTTGATTGGTAACTCTGGTATTTTTCCAGCTGTCAAAAAAATGTTGCACTTCCTTTCTTCTGGCAAAATTATCATGATTATACCTTCCTCTGCAATTCAACTACTTGAGTATTTTTCTCATTATATTTTTCTAAAGTAAACTGGTCAACAATCTAATGTCAGCCAATCATGACCCTAACTCGAAAAGTTAGATGATTTCCATTTCTGATGCCTTTAGTTCATCATCAGATCATGAAAGCTCCTATTCCTTAGTACTTTTAAAAAACCATTATTTGAAACTTTACTCCTTTAGCCTTGTTGGATTATGGTGCTTTACCATGGGACTGAGACTCAGTTCCCAGAGAGAAAAAAATCCCATATTCTACTTGGGCTCTTATT
Source organism: Cabassous unicinctus (assembly GCA_029593785.1). Classification (NCBI taxonomy): domain Eukaryota; kingdom Metazoa; phylum Chordata; class Mammalia; order Cingulata; family Chlamyphoridae; genus Cabassous; species Cabassous unicinctus. Next base: position 10,559 of record JAQZBX010009428.1, read on the forward strand.
CTCAGAGGGCTATTTTGTGCAGATAGCAAGAATCTTTGAATTCATTGCAGTTTTAAAGACATCAATTTTATTGATGCATATTCATAAATCATACAATCATACAAGTGTATAGTCAATGGTATTTGGCCGAATCATATAGTTGTGCATTTATCATTTCATTCATTCATTAGAGCATTTTCATTATTCCAATAATATAATAATAATAAATGAAAAAACAGACAAGTAAACAAATATCCCTACCCCTTAATAATCACTCTTAATCTCTATCCTTTCTCTGCCATACATACTTGCTATTCTATATCTGCTCTCTTATTTATTTGTATATATATTTTGTATGGGTGGAGTCAAACAATATGTGGTACATTTTGTTTGATTTCTTTCACTTAGTATATTTTCTGTTTTTACCCTTACTGGAAGATTATTAATATATTACTATATACTACTGTCCAGTTTGCTTTGGTTGTATTTTTGCCTGTTATAACATTAACATACCTTTGTTCAGTTTCAAAGAAATACAGTCTCATATATGCAATATTACCCATACTCATATTTCACATGAAGTTTCACTATGATATTCAGTCCCATGTTACATTTATTAACATTCCTTCTAATAATATACATGACTTTCCCTTTCAACCACTTTCATACCCATATATTAGCACTACTAGTTACAAACATGAAGACATGTTTTTATCATTTCTATTCATTTCCAAAGATTTACAAGCAATGTTGTTGTTTTTTTCACCAATTATGCACAGACTACAACCCAGCTTTCCATTCCCTAACCTCATTCTATTTTCTGGTGAACTATATTCTAGTTAACTCCATGAGTTTACACAATATATTTAGTTCATAAAAGGACAATCATACAATATTTGTCCTTTTGTGTCTGACTTACTTCACTCATATTAATGTTCTCCAGGTTCCTGATGTTGTCATATGCTTCATGACAATTTATTCTGACACCTGAATAATAATATTCCATCCTATCTATGCAGCAGTTTGTTTATTCATTCCTTAATTGACACACCTGGGTTGTTTCCATCTTTTGGCAATTATGAACAATGCTGCTATGAACATCAGTGTGCAGAGGTCTGTTCATGTCACTGCTCTCATCTTCTGTGTACCTTGTAGTCATATTTCTAGGTCACATGACAAATCTATAGTCAACTTCCTTGGGAACTGTCAAAGAGTCCTCCACAGTGGCTGTACCATTCTGCTTTCCCACCAACAGTGAATAAGCATTCCTACTCCTCCACATCCTTTCGAAAAATTGTAGTTATCTTTTTAATTGCGGCCATTCTAATAGATGTGAAATGATATCTCATTGTAGCTTTGATTTTATTTTCCCTAATCACTAATGATGCTGAACACTTTTTCATGTGTTTCCTCACCACTTATATTTCTTGTTTGGACAAATTTCTTTTCATGTCTTTTGCCCATTTTTAAAATCAGGTCATTTGTCTTTTTATTATTGAGTAGTAGAATCTCTTTATGCATCACGTATATTAAACCCTTATCAGACACGTGATTTTCAAATCTTTTCTGCCATTGTTTCAGCTACCTTTTCACCCTTTTGATAAAGTCCCTTGAGGTGCAAAAGTGTTTTCTTTTGATGCTCATGCTTTGTGTGTAAGATCCAAGAAACCACCACAGACGAAAAAATCTTGAAGATGTTTCCCTATAATTTCTTGTATTAGTTATTTGGTCTCATTTTTATACTGAGGTCTTTGATTCATTTTTATTTGATTCTTGTATAGGGAGTGAGATGGTGGTCCTGTTTCATTCCTTTGGTTATGGATATCCCATTCTCCCAGCACCATTTGTTGAAGAGACTGTTTAGTCCCAGTTATACGAACTTGGGAGGTTTGTTAAAAAACAAAGAATTAACTGAAGAGGTGAGAGTCTATTTCTGATCTCTCAATTCTATTTCACTGATTAATGGGTCTATCTTTTTGCCAATAAAATGCTGTTTTGAGCACAGTAGCTTTGTAATATGTTTCCAGATCTGGCAGTGGGGGTACTATCACATCATTATTCTTTTTAGGATGCTTTTGGCTATTTAGAGACCTTTCCCTACCAAATAAATTTGGTATTTGCCTTTCCTATCTCTGTAAAATAAGCTTTTGGAATTTTGGTTGGTATTGTACTTAATCTATAAATCAGTTTAAGGAAAGAAAAACATCTTCATGATATTTAATCTTTCCATTTGTTTAGGTCTTCTTTGATTTCTTTAGCAGTATATTGTAGTTTTCTGAATACAGTTCCTTTACATATTTGGTTAAATTGATTCCTAGATATTCAAGAATTTGTTGCTATTGTAAATGGAATTTATTTCCTGATTTCTTCCTCAGATTGCTCAATAATAGTGTACAGAAACATTACAGATTATTGCATGTTGATCTTGTATCCTACAACTTTGCTGAACTCTTATTAGCTCAAGTGGCTTTGTTGTACACATTTCAGAATTTTCTAAATATAGGATTAGGTCATCTGTGAAGAGTGAGAGTTTTACTTCCTCTTTTCCTATTTCAATGCATATTTTCTTATCTAATTGCTCTAGCTAGAGCTTCTAGTACAATGTTGAATAACAGTGGTGACAGTGGTATCCATGTCATATTCCCAATCTTAGAAGGAAAGTTTTCAAACTTTCCCCTCTGGACATAAGGTTGGCTGTAAATTTTTAATATATACCTTATTTCATATTGAGAAACTTTCCTTCTATTCTTATCTTCAAAGTATTTTTTACCAATAAGGAATGTTGGATTATGTCAAATCCCTTTTCTGTATCAATCAAGATTTCACATGGTTTTATTCTGGAATTTGTTAATGTGGTATGTTATATTAATTGATTTTCTTATGTTGAACCACCCTTTCATGCCAAGAATAAATTCCACGTGATCATTGTGTATATTTCTTTTAATGTGCCATTGGATTCTATTTGCAAGTATTTTTGCAATTTTATTCCTTAGAGAGAGTAGTCTGTAATTTTCTTTTCCTGTAACATCTTTACTTGGCTTTCTTATTAGGCTTATGTTGGTTTCATAAAAGGTACTGGATAATTTTCACTTCTCTTCATTTTTTCAGAAGAATTGAAAGAAGATTGGTGTCAATTATTCTCAAAATGCTTTGGTAGAATTCACCTGTGAAGGCTTTATGGAGCCTTTACTTCTCCCACACCAAGGCAATTGAACAGTGGTCTGCACCACATTAGTGGGTCACTTGCCCTGTTTGATCAATTAAATAATGACAATTTTAAAGACTTAGAAATGAGTCATACTAAAAACCAGGAAAATATGGCTTAGTTCAAGGAACAAATCAAAACACCAAATGAGACACAAGATTTGAAACAACTAATAAATGATACTTAAACAAATCTCTTAAATCAATTCAAGGAGCCGAAGGAAAATATCTATAGAGATAAATGACATTAAGAGAGACTGGGTATGCTCAAAGAAGAATTTAAAATCTTAAATAGAAAAATAAGAGAGCTTATGTGAATGAAGACAATGGATGAGATTAAAAATACATAGAGACATACAACAACAGATTTTAAGTGTCAGAATAAAGAATAAGTGAACTGGAAAACAAAACAGCTGAAACTGAATAGAAGAACAGAGAGAATTGAATGGAAAAAATTGATCTTGGTCTCAAGGAATTGAATGAAAGCACAAAGTGCACCAACATATGTGTCAAGGGAATTCCAGAAAAAGAAGAGAAGGGAAAAGGGAAATAAACAATAGTTGAGGAATGATGCCTGAATATTTCCCAACTCTTATGAAAGACATAAATATACATATCCAGGAAGCACAATGTATTTTAAACAGTATAAATCCATACAGACCTACTTAGAAACTCATTCCCTTCACAATGTCACATATGAAATGTTAAAGGGAGAATTCTGAAAGCAAGAGAAAATTGATCCATCAAATACAAGTACGTCCAATAAGTGCAGATTTCTCATCAGAGACCATGGAGGCAAAAAAAGTGGTATAATATATTTAAGGTTAATTGAGAAAAACTGCCAGCCAAGACCTCTTTATCCAGCAAAACTGTATTGCTATAATGAGGGTGAGTTAAAAGTATTCACAGATAAACATAAACTAAGAAAAAAGAGGCTGGCTGTACAAGAGATAATTAAGGGATTTCTGCAGCCTGAAAGAAAAAGTTATGAGATAGAGACTTGGAGGAGAGTAGAAATGAAAATTATCTAAAAGGGGAACTAAAAGGGTAAAAATAGAAAAATAAGATATGACATATGAAAGCCAAAGGACAAAATGGTCAGAGTAAGTAATGCCTTTACAGAAATAAAACTGAAAATTAATGAATTAAACTTTACAATTAAAAAACACTGGCTGAAAGCCTGGATTAAAAAATAGAATCTATTCAAATGCTGCCTAAAAGAGACTCACCTTATACCCAGGGGTTCAAATAAGATGAAAGTGAAAGGTTGGAAAAGGATATTTCATGGAAGCAGAAAGCCAAAAAGAGAAGGGGTAGCTACACTAATAATGGACAAAACAGACATTAAATGCAAAAATGTTATAAAATAATCAGAAGTCCATTATATAATGATAAAAGGTGTAATCCACCAGGAAGAAATTATAATCATAAATATCTGTGGACCTAACAAGGATGCCAAAAAATTCATGAGGCAAACTCTTGCAAAACTGATGGGAGAAATAGATATATCTACAATAATATTACTTCACTCACATCAACAGATAGAACAACTTGACATAGGGTCAACAAGGAAAAAGTTGACTAATGAACTAGGCCTAAAAGTCATATACAGAGCATGGCTCCACAAATTAACCGGACCTCTCTGCAGATCAGAGAAGGTGCTTCAATGACACATTTATTTAGAATTACTCTTAGCCTCAATACTGAGAGCTAATAATTTCCCATTGTTTAAGCCAATCCAAAGCATGGTATTTGTTTGAGCAGCCAAGGAATCTAAAACAGATTTTGGTACCAGGCGAGTGGAGTGCTGCTCAAGCAAATACCAAGATGTGGAAGTGGCTTTGGAATTGGGTAATAAGTAGTAGCTGGGAGAATTATATGGTGCTTGATAGAAAAGACCTTTACTACTGTCAAAAAACTGCAAACAAAAGAATCCCATCCTTCAGCCCTATGGGATCACAGACCCATCTCAATTAGGGGTGGAGTGGAAAAAACCATCCCAGAATCCTCAGGATTGGGGAATGAACTATTGACTAAAGTAGACTTCCTGATATTCTACTATAGACTTATTGTGATTCTAGCAATGGAAGAAATTATATCATTCATGTGGAGGAAGTGGCCACTGGAGGTGCTGAGGGCAGGGAGAGAGAAAAACAGGTGTAATGTGGGGGCATATTTTGGACTTGGGTATTGTCCTGAATGACATTGCAATGACAGATGCAGGCCATTATATATCTTGCCATAACCTACAGAATTGGGTGGGAGAGAGTGAAAACTACAATGTAAACTGTAATCCATGCTTAGTGACAAACTCCAAAATGAGCTCATCAATTGCAATGAATGTACCACACTAATGAAGGATGTTGTTAAAGTGGGAATGTGTGGGAGATGTGGGGAGTGGGGCATGTGGGAATCACTATATTTTTTATGTAACACTTATGTAATGTAAGTATCTTTAAAAAAAGTATGTTGGTAGAAATATGTATGCTAAGACACTTCCAAAGAAACTTAGAAGGAAATGATGAATATATTATTGAAATCTTAAAAAAAAAGGCATTCCTTGATTTAAGTGGAGAGAACTTGGACATGTCAAGTTCTGATGTCACAGAAAAGGCAGAACTTGAAAGCAGTGAACTTGAATGTTTAGATTGTCAAGCTAAGTATGGAAAACACAGCCTGGCTTTTCCTTGCAGCCTATAGTAAGATGTGAGAGGAAATCAATAAGCAGAAAACTGACTCTTAAGAACAAAGAAACAAGAATTCGGTGGTTTGAAAAGTTCTGAACCTATCCATATTTTGTACTCTATGATTAGGATCAAAAGTGTTATATCAGAGACCTCCTTGAGCTTTCAGAAAGCAAGTCTTCAGAGAAGAGTTTTCCATGTGGTGGTTTCACTGAGTATAGAACCAGCCAGCCATTTCAATGGAAGTCAGGATTGGAAATGCAGTTAGGCAGGAAGGATTTGGGGAAGGATGTTTTGTCTGATGTTTTGACTGCATTGAACTACATGTAAAGCTGACAAATTATTTTTGTGAAATTTGTATCAGCAAACCACTGCCAGCAAGGACAGAAAGGGACAGAGAATGGACAAATTGAACATGAATGACTTCATGGGCAGAAAGATGTAAGCAAAGGTCTGGACCAAAGATATTTCCTCAGTCCAAGAGAGTAGACCTACCCATTGTTTGAAAAGGGTGAGTATTCCAAAGTACTTGGAGGGTGCAGGTGACCCACACAGACACTTGGAGGTGGCATGACTTCTGCCACATTGTTCAGGTATAGTGCTGCCACCCCAGTGCTTAGAGATTGTGGGACCTGTGCCCCAGGTTTTGCAGAGAGCCTGGCCACCATCCTGATGCCCACAAAGGGTGGAGCATTCACCCCAGCTTTTGGGAAAACCATGGCAACTGTACAAGCACTTAGAAGGGGTGAGACTGCTGTTTCATCATACCTGGTGTAAAGAACATGGATCTATAGATGACTTTCAGAACTTGAAATCTAATGGAGGTTGCCTGGCTGGGCTGCAGAATTGTTTGGGAGCAGTGATGCCTGTTTTCTTCCAATTTCTCCCTATTAGAATGGGCATGTCTATCTTATGCTTGTCTCTCCATTGTATATTGGAAAAAGATAACTTATTCTTTAGATTTCACAGATTAGTAGACCGAGGGGTATTGTGTTGCAGGATAGACCACACTTATAACTAGTTTTGATGAGACTGTACTTAGCATTGTTTCTGAAACAACTTAAAGCCTTTGGTATGTTATGATGGAATGAATATATTTTGCATGTGGAAAGAAAACAGGTCTTTTGAGTTCCAAAGGGTGAAGTGTTGTGGTTTTCAGCTATGTGCCCTAGTAACACATGTTCTTAAACTTAATCCATTCCTGTGAGTGCAAACCAATTGTAAGTAGGACATTTTGATGCATTACTTCAGGTAATATGTCACCCAAAGTAATAAGGATGGGTCTTAATCCTACTACTAGAGTCCTTTAAAATCAGAATGAAATTCAAATAGATAGAAACCACAGGAACCAAGAAGGTGAAGGTCATTGGAACCTGGAAGAAAATTGAGAGGCAAGGAGAGGTGTCCATGTGCATTGTCATATGACAGAGAAACCCAGGACCTAGGATTACTGACAACAAGCCCTAGAATGCCTGTCTGTAGGAGAAATAATCACCTTGATAACCCCTTGATTTGGATGTTTTCTTGCCTCAATAATGAAAGCTAACAAATCCCCATTGTTTACCCAACACATTGCATGGTATTTGCTTGAACAGCCAAGGAATTTAAAACAGTATTTATGATCAAAGATTTATAAGAAAAACCTACAACTCAACAACAAAAAGACAGACAATCCAATAAAAAACTGGGCAAAATACTTGAATAGACACTTCAGAGAGGATATACAAATGGCCATTAAACAAATAGCAGATGCTCAACATCATTATATTTGTGTAATGCTAAGCCAAACCTCAATGAGATACCACTTCACAAATACTAGAACTGCTACAATTGAAAAAAAAAAGAAAACAACAAATGTTAAGATGTGGGGAAACAGGAGCACTCATTCATTGTTTTTGGTACTGTAAAATGGTATAGGTGTTGTAGAAAAATTTTGTGGTTCCTCAGAAAGTATATAACTACCATATTACCTGGGATTGTGGTTGGAATCTTTTGTGGACCACAGAAAATTATGTTCTTAAGCTAACACATTCCTGTGCATGGACATCAACTGTATGTGGGGACTTCTTTTTGAAGTTAGATTTAGTTAAGGGTCCTTGATTGAATTGCTTTAGGGCCTTTGGACTACATCAGTGAAGCATGACCCAGATTAGGTCTTTGCTCTCTTGCTGGGGTCTTATATAAACTGAGTATTGAAAAAGTAACACCCAGAAAAAGGCAGCCACCATTTTCACCCTGCCATGTGAGAGAAAGGACTCCAGAGTAGCCTAGAGCTACAGTAAGACAGAGAAGCCCTGAGAGGTTAAGAGAGACTTCAGAGGCTGGAATCAGTGGAGAAGCTGAAAAATGTGACACCCAAGAGGCTAGACCATCGATCAGCTCAAAGCTAAAAGATAAGGTGAACCTGGTGGAGAAGGCAGAGAAAGACTGGCAGACCTGACATTTTGCCTTTCTACATGGCATGACTCCAGGACTGAAATGATTTGGACCTTTCCACAAGCAAGGAACTATAAACTTTTACCCTAACTAATCCCCATTATCAGAGCCAACCTATTTCTGGTAATTTTGCATTGGCTGCTTTGGCAAACTAAAACACCTGGCAATCCCACTTCTAGATATATTCACAAAAGAATGGAAAGAAGGGACTCAAACAGATATTTGGACACTGATATTCATAGTGGCATGGTTTACAATTGCTAAAATGTGGAAGGAAACCAAGTGTCCATCAACTAATGAAAGGATAAATAAAATATGGTATAAACATATAGTGGAATATTATTCAACCACTAAAAGGAATGGAGTTCTGATACATGTGACAATATGAATGAACCATAAAGACATTATATTGAGTGAAATAAGCTGGACACAAAAGGACAAATATCATAGGAGCTCACTAATATGATATAATTAGAATAAGCAAATACATAGAGTCAAAATCTGGAGCACATATTAGCAGGGGCCAAGATGGTGGTAGGGAATGGGGAGTTAAAGCTTAACTGGCACAGAATTTCTGTAGCAGGGGATGGAAAACTTTTGTTAATGGAGAACGATGATAGTAGCTAACATCATGAATGTAACTAACACCAATGCATTATATATTTGAAAGTGGTTAAAGAGGAAAATTAGAGATTGAATTTTTCACTAAAATAAAAAATTATAAAAACAAAACTGCATAACACAGTGAACTCTAATGTAAGCCATGGACTATAGTTAATAGTACAATTATAAAAATAATCTTTCATCAATTATAACAAATGTACCACAGTAATACAAAATGATAATAATGTGAGGGACATATGTGAGCTCTGTATTCTCTGTGTGTTTTGTAAACCTAAGACATCTCTAATAAAATAACATTTGAAAATACAGAATGAGACAGGAGATATGCCTGTAGGACACAACAAAACTTACTGACTTGCACTTGGACAAGTTTGTAGAAAAAGAAAAGTCCCTCACAGCAAGAGATCTTCTAGAATCATTGGTGGGTGTGTGGTCACCACCCAGAAGGGAACTCCTAGGTGAGAGGATAATTGGAGAGGTGATTACATATTTAGGTGATGTCACTCAGCAGCATGGTGGGAAGTCTCAGGGTCAGAGAACTCCAAGGCAGCAGCTTTTTGTGGTCTTCTATAGCTATAGGGTTTGTCTTATCTATTGTTGGGTACTGTTTTGCAAAGTAGGCAGGCTTTAACTGGCCCTTATGTAAACAAATGGATATGTAAAATTCAAATTTTGTGTACAAATGTCCTTTCTCTGCTGTGAATATGTAAACAAGTCAGGAGCCACAGAGACCATTTATGACCCTTCTATACAATTATCCATCTCCAGGACCCATGTTGTGTTATCTATGTGATATGTTATTTCATAATTCCTGAGTTTGGAGCCAGTGATAATGCACCCTAATGACCCAGAATCTAGTACACAAACTAAGATTTCAAATCGTGTTCCCAGCCAGTTTGTCCATTTAATGGGGGAAAAGCCAGGAGAATAGTTCAGAAAAATTGGATTTGATCAATCAGTATAGTCAATAGAGTGACATCATGACCCCATGTGCATGACCCTTGCTATCTGTAAAACTTGATGAGTGTTACCTACTCATATGAAGAGTAAACAGAGCCCTCCTTCAGAGTCCAATAAGTAATCTAGGGCTACATGGCCATCTAGCACCATGGCTCCTAAAGAACAATGGGATTCAATTGAAAGCCAGTCACTGGGCCATTTGTTAAATTTGTGTGCATAACTTGTTTGATATGGCTACCTGTGTTTTTTTTAATTCTATGTGATATTTTGCACATACCTTATTCCCACTCCCCTCATCAGTGATTCCAAGTGGCTGGTATCAGGGGGGCTATTAGGACAGCTCATGTGTGACTTTGGAGAGTTGTAGTATGATTTGTATGGGAAAGGTCTTGAAGTGGTTCTGTATCTGAGTAAATATCTATTGCAAATTTGAACAAACCACACTATAGAAAATATTGTCCAGGATGGGACCAGGGGAAGATTGTGAGAGGGAAAGCCATTCACGATATGTCCTACATGTCCTCCATTCACTCCTTGACCTTGTCCCTGGGGCATCACCTCCATGGCTCACCCTTCATGGTCCCTGCATTATTGGCTTCTTCTGTCTTCCCATTTCATCCCATTTTGGTGCCACACTCTTCCAACCCTGTGCTTAATGCTGCACTGTTCCCTTCTCTGCAGCCCTCCTACTGCTTTCCTCCAAGTACTGACATTCACATGCTCAGTTTGCCCCAGTCCCTGTGTCCTGCCCATCTCTTTCAACCTGCCAAACTTGTCCCCTCTCATGCACGCCATAGGCACACACACACATATATATACACATATGTATTATAGTTTAAAGCATGGGTATAGTTCTTCCACATATTTTCTTAGGTTTGTAAGGTTTTAGAGGTATTTTCAGATAGGTAACTATACATTTGTCTCATTATTATATTTTCCCCATTATTTTTAATTACAAGATAATATTCCATATAATGTAGGGCTGTCATTTATTAAAATGTTCCTAGTTGATTGGCATGTACATAATATCTTCTATTTCAGTAATATGAGCATTTAGCCTTGAATAACTACATGCATGCTTGTAGATATGCACTTATTTTTCATCAGGCAAGGTACATAAACACAAAAAAATTGGTTCTAAAAGCAATGTAATTTTTCCATTTGATGTATATAATCATCAAATATTCATTGATGATGATAAGGGAAGCACCGGGATGCTAACCCCCCTGGAAGAAACACGCAGATTTAGGAAAATAAACTCCTCTCAGTCCTTGGTCCCTTTCTGCCCCCCTTGGCCCTTTTTGCTCCATGGAATCCACATCAGGAAGATAAACACTCTGACCTGCCCCTTTGAATTGAAATTTGTAGCTCTAAACAGATAATGACTCTTTTCCTCCCTAATGGCCTTTTGCTTTTAGGTAGATAAGTTAACTTTGCTTTTCTGGTTTTGTAACCCTGCCTGCCCACTTGCTCAGGAATTTGCCCACTTAGTGTTCCTATATAAACTTATGAAAATCAGAAAATGGGGCTCCAATTTTTTGGAGACTTGACTCTCTGGGCCCATGCATAATAAAACTTTGTTCATTCATGCTTCCAAGAATGCCTTTTGGGTTTCTTTCTGCCAGCTACAACATTTGGTTCCCTGACTGGGAAAGACCCAATTGAGAAGACCTATTGTGCCTCCAGCCTGGGGCTGATGGGCACAGCCAACAGTGATCTCTGAGCGTACGAGGTGGGTGCTGCCTGTCCTCTTGACAGGACCTCCTTCTGAGTTGGTCCCCACAGGCTATGTCCCTACACCCTGGCCTGACTTAGTGGGGAGATGGACTGAAGAATGCCAGAAGCCTCCAGAAAGGTAAGTACCTGCCTTCCAAGTCCTCAGTCAGGCCCATCTCTGGATGGAAGAGGAGAATGATCTCCTCCTGAAATCTCAAGTCCTGAGATTCCAGAAAAGGGCAATCCCTGTGGAAGGGATAACTTCTGAGTGACTCTGTGAGTGAGTGAGGATGACAGAGGCTTGTATCTGCCATACCAGTCTCTGATTCCAAAGTTTTATGCTACAGAGCCCACGCAAGCCCTAACCTGTTTTCCATGACTACATCATATGGCATAATGGCCACACCAAACTTTACCTGGGTGTCTTAGCTAAGATGAGCCTAAGTTTTCATGAGAGACAAGGACAGGCAGGCATCAGAGTGACCTCAAAAGAGGCAAACCCTTCCCTTGTCTGTCTCATTCCACCAACTCAGGGTGTGGATTCAACACTGTTAATCCTTGTGGGAGGGACTGCATAACCTTGAGTTACTGTGTGAGTGAGTGAGGAGGCAGAGGCTTGCATTTGCCATGCCAGTCTGTGACTCCAAAGCTTTATGCTATGGAGCCCATGTGGGCCCTACCTTGTTTTCCACAGCTATGTCATATAGCATAATAGCCACCCTGAACATTACCTGGGTGCCTTAGCTAAGATAAGCCTCAGTTCTTGTGAGAAACATGGACAGGTGGGCATCTGAGTGTCTTGAAAGAGGTGACACCTTCCTTTGTCTGTCTTGCACCACTGACACAGGGTATGGGCTCATCACAGTCAAAACCTACCATCTTAAACTGAATGCTCAAGAATTTCAAGAAGGGTTTTTCCAGAGATTATGGCATCTGGATGAAGGCTAGCACCGTCTGAACCTTATGTGAAGTAGAGTGGCCCACTTTTAATGTTGACTGGCCCTCAGAAGGAACCCTGAATATAGCCAGGGTCCATGAAGTGTGGCTGGTGATCACAGGAACTCCTGGCCAACCTGATCAGTTTCCTTACATCAACTCTTGGTTGGAGATAGCCCAGACCTGGCACTCTTGGGTTCGATTGTGCATTGGAAAAAAAGAATAGAGCAGGGCCTTGGTTGCACAGGGAATGGGGCTCTGGAAGACAATCATTCATCAAGTGTCCTCAGAGGAGTACCCACCACCATGCCCACTGCCATACACTCTGGCCACTCTAGCCTCTCCTACTAACCCAGGAGTGCAGGCAGATCTCCCAGAAAAACCCCCACCTTCATTCTCTCCTCCTAGCCTGGGAGTGCAGGCAGATCTCCCAGAAACTCCTCCACCTCTGGTCCCTCTGGAAACATCAATCCCCTCTGAGGAAAGCCCTGCAATCCCACTAGCAAGGAGGCTCCAGTTGGTGCAACCTGTATTACAGATGCCCCTCCGTGGAACACAGGGTCTGGCTCAGATTGGCAAGAATGGGACCATCCATCCCAGGAAGCCTGTATTATACTATTGGCCCTTCACAACTACAAACCTCTTAAACTGGAAGCACCACACCCCCTCCTACTTGGAAAAGCCCCAGGCCCTCATTATCTCATGGAATCCATTTTCCAAATCCATCCTTCTTGGGATGATTGGCACCAACTCCTCCTGACTGTTTAATATGGAGGAGAGATGATGGATTCTGATGAAAGCCTGAAAATGGCTGCAGGAACAGGCCCCTACTGGCATCTTAAACCCAGAAGATTGGGCACAAGAAGCAGCATCAGAAGCCCAACCAAACTGGGAATTCAACACTGATCAGGGACTGGCTGAACTCCAGCAATCTCAGGAAACACCCTTCTGAGGGGTCCGAGAGGGAGCAAAAGGACACAAAAACATGACAAAGGCAACTTTAGTTACTCAAAAGCATGATGAATCTCTGGGAGATTTCTATGAATGGCTTTGTGAGGCCTTCAGAATCTACACTCCTTTTGACCCAGAAGCTCTGGAAAACCAGAGGATGGTGAATGCTGCCTTTGTTGCACAGGCAGCAATGGACATTAAAAGAAAGCTACAAAAATTAGAGGGGTTCACAAGCATGTATATCTCTCAACTCCTGGAAGTCACCAACAAAATATTCATCAAGTGAGATGAAACCACCAAATGAGAAACCAAGAAGTGAATAAATCATCAAGCATCCCTACTGGCACCAGTCTTGGGAAATCCTGACCCCACCAGAAGAGAAGGGTCACCTTGCAAAGTAGGGACAAGCACCAGAAGGATGTCTCTGGCCACAGGCCAATGTGCCTACTGCAAAGAAAGTGGACACTGGAAAAATGGGTGCCCCCAAAAGACTCAGGCACAAAGATGGAAATCCATAAAGGGAAATACCAACCTGAGCCCCAAGACCATCTGATTGGGCTCGCAGGACTCAAACCTGAGCAGGCACAACTGGGTTCACTGGAACTTGGCCCCCACAAGTCCATGGTCAAACTACAAGTTGGGGGCCCGTCAATGACTTTCACGGTGGGCATTGGTGCTGAACACTCTGTGGTCACAACCCCCATTGCCCCCTTTAGTGGAAAAACTGCTAATATCATAGGAGCAACTGGGGATCAGTCAAGCCAATGGCCTTTTTGCCAGTCAAGAACTTGCCAGCTCAGTGGCCACGAAGTGACTCATGAATTTCTGTACCTGCCTGAATGTCCAGTTCCTCTGCTTGGTAGGGACCTCTTAAGCAAACTGGGAGCCCAGATTACCTTCAAACCTGAAGGGCCAACAAACTTAAACCTCAGGACCAGCCTCACTCTCCTCATCACAATGCCCCGAAGCAAAGAATGGAGACTTCATGCGGAAGAAAGGTCAGGTCAGAATCTGGAAAAACTGCTGGAGCTTTTCCCTCAGGGTTGGGCAGAATAAAACCCACCGGGAATGACATGTAACCATGCACCCATCATCATCAACCTGAAGCCTGGAGTGGTCCCAGTCCAGCAGAGGCAGTATCCGATCCCCCACAAAGTGCAATTGGGCATAGTCAAACATATAGATCACCTGAAGAGAGAGGGGATTCTAATCAAATGCCAGTCACCTTGGAACACCCCACTATTGCCAGTAAAAATGCCAGATGTGACCGGATATTGACTAGTGCAGGATTTATAAGCCATTAATAACACCAATCTCACCTTACATCAGGTTGTTCCCAAAACTTTGTTAGGACAGCTGCTGCCTGAAGCCTGCTGGTTCACTTGCCTGGACCTGAAAGATGCCTTCTTCTTCTTCAGGCCACCCTGAGCCAGCCTTTGTTTTCCTTTGAATGAGAAGATCACAAAACCCAGCAGAAAACGCAGCTAACCTGGACCTGGCTCCCACAGGGCTTCAAAAATGCCCCTACCCATTTCAGGGAAGCCTTGGCAGTAGATTTGGCCACCTACCCCTGGGAAGACTGCAGGTGTCCCCTCTTACAATATGTAGATGACCTCCTACTTGCCAGTGAAACAGAAGAGGACTGCTGGAGAGGGACCCAGACTCTCCTTCAACTTCTAACACAGACTGGGTACAAAGTGTCTTGGAGAAAGGTCCAGCAGATCAAGTACCTGGTGTTCAGCATCACACAAGTGCACCAGATGCTCAGACCCAAATGAAAGAAAGTGATCTGCAACATCCCTACCCCCACCACAAAAAGAAAGCTTCACAAGTTCCTTGGGGCTGCAGGGTTCTGCTACATCTGGATTCCCAGGTTTGCAGCCATGGCCAAACCCCTTTACAAAGTTCTGGTGGGTCCAGTAAAAGAGCCTCTTGCCTGGGGAGAAACTCAACCGGAGCCTTTCAAAACATCAAAAGACAACTCAGCTGAGCTCCTTCGTTGGGTCTCCCAGATGTAACTCGAAATTTTAACCTGTTCATGCATGAAAAGAACAAAGTAGCATTGGGGGTTCTCACACAAACAGTCAGCCCATGGCAAAGACGTATTGCTTACCTCTCCAAGCAGCTGGACTCCGTGGCTGCAGGGTGGCTGCCCTGCCTGAAAGCCTTGGCTGCAACCATACCCCTTGTCAAAGAAGCTGACAAAATAACTCTCAAACAGGCAATTCATGTTATGGTTCCATATGCAGTCACTGCCCTAATAAACTCACACGGGCATTGGTGGATATCAAATCCCCGGCTCACTCTTTACCAGGGTTTACTCTGTGAAAACCTGAGAGTGGGAATAGAAATGGTGCACAGTCTAAACCCTGCAACCTTTTTGCCACATGAGGAAGGGGTTCCTGAACATGAAATTAAAACTGCAGCTGTCCCTCTTAGCACAAGAGACTGATCAACTAATCTATATCTGGGAAAAACAGGAGTGGGCTAAAAGAGAAGGGGGGAGCCAAAACTCTGAAGGAAATTGGCTGCTCCCAGATGACTGGATTTTTGTACCAAAAGGAGGCACTCATGCCCTCATTCAGCAATACCACCAACTCACCGACCTAGAGAAAACTGTGCCAGAAGTCTTGCCCGGGAGATACTACTACATAGCCCAGCTAACTTCTCTCTTTGCCACCATCAACACTGAGTGCCAATTTTGTGCCAAAAACAACCCCTTGCAGGGCCCCCATACTCAGGCAGGTGTCCAGCACATGGAATGGCCCCCTTTGAAGATATCACAGTAGACTTCACAGAAGTGAAACCAAGGTGGGGGTACGAATATCTGTTGGTGATGATATGCATCTTTTCAGGTTGGGTCAAAGCTTTCCCCACTCATACCAAAAAGGCAAGAGAAGTGACTAAGGCTTTACATAGAGAAATCATTCCATGACACAGGCTGTCACTGTCAATTGGAAGTGACAATGGCCCACCTTCAAGGCTGCCGTAGTCCAAGAGTGAGCAAAAATGTTAGGAATCAAGTGGAAACTCCTTACTGCTTACAGGCCCCAGATTTCAGGGAGAGTTGAACACATGAATTGAACCCTCAAAGCCACCCTAGCTAAATTCTGCCAGGAAACTGATTTCCTCGGGTAGACTTACTTCCCTTGACCCTTCTCTGAGTTAGGTGCACCCCAGGACCAATAGGCTATCAACCCTTTGAAATTCTATTTGGGTGGCCACCCCCAATTGCCCAGGCCTTCAGAGGAAATCTCAGACTTCTAGGGGAGGCTAGCCAATATTCCAATCTCCAGCAGCTGGGGAAAACATTTGCTGAAATACATAAAACATTCTTGTCCTGGTATCTCATCCCCCTGGGACACCCGATGCACCCCCACCAGTCAGGGGACCTAGTCTGGGTCAAAGACTGGAAAAAAGAACCCCTTCAGCCTTCCTGGACAGGTCCATATACTGTGATCCCTGTAAGTTCTACAGCTCTTAGAGTTGCAGACATCGTCCCTTGGACCCATCATTCCAGGGTCAAGAAGACACACCTCAATAAAGAGCAGGACAGCTGGACAGCCCGACCCATAACTGGCCACCCCTTGAGAGTGTGAGTCACACAGGATCCCTGAGCACTGACCTCATCAAGTGCCTGCTGAATGGACCCCTGCTCCTGGTGGATCCTCTGCTTAATGGTCTGCTCACCTTGGTATTTGGAGTAAGACTTGCTGCTATGCCCCCTGCAGACTGGACTGCTGTGAATAGATCCCTAATTGCAATTGCTTAATTATGTATAATAGGATGGTTCTGGGCCTTGACTTGCTTGTCCTTTCTTTTCTTGCCAGTCCCTAGGAGCCAATACCCACCCCCAAAATCTATGGCAGCTGCAAATTAGACAAAGCTGGGGAAAACAATCCATGCAGATTGCTTCAGTTC
This sequence comes from Cabassous unicinctus, assembly GCA_029593785.1. NCBI lineage: Eukaryota > Metazoa > Chordata > Mammalia > Cingulata > Chlamyphoridae > Cabassous > Cabassous unicinctus. The sequence continues at coordinate 27,970 of JAQZBX010009428.1, forward strand.
CATTCTTGGCAGGTGGAACTTAAGCATCTGTAATATTTGACTCTTGCAGGGCAATCAAAAATCATGCTCCTTACACCTTGCTTGTTGCCCCATACACCCACCCATCCATACTTGCCCCCAGGAGAGGGTGTAGGGGTTACAACTATGGGAGTTATGACAAATACCTCTGCCAAGACCCCCAAAAGGGTGGAGGATTCTGACACTCTTGGAGCTTGCTGGTAGGTGCCACCACTCCCTGGAACAGGTTCCCACCGACTTCTCCATATCTCCTGCAGAAAATCCCCAGCCCGGAAGGGTGTGGCATAGAAACCTGTGACCCCATAAAACTCACCTTATTAAACGTAACCCCCAGATCAGAAAATAACTTTTTAAAGGACCGAACAGGACTAAAAATAGGAATTGGAATATATAACCCATTGGGGCCAGACCCAGGGGACCTCATACTGGTCCAACTGATCCTGGTCCCCTAACCCCCAGAGAAAACCCTGATGAAAAATATCAGTAAAGCCACTGAAGATGCTAAAAGCCAAAGTTAGAACAGCTCCCTGCAACATTCTTTTGAACCAGGTTCAAAATTTCTACCAACTTCTAAATGAATCTCAACCCAACATAGCTGCCTCCCACTGGCTATGCACTTCTTCCAGTTTAACCATCTTTCCTGTACCTGTCCCATGGAATGTAACCCTCCTGACCCATGACAACTCTGTGGCAGGAACCAGACCCCTCCCAGTCCACATAACAAAAGCCCCAGGAAAACTGGCTAACTGTAAAAACATAACTACCAGGTCTCCTTCAACCATCCTCCCTCTTGGAAGGGCCAACTGTGACACCACCCACCCACTCAATGAGCCTGACTGGTGTGTCACAATCTCTACCATCTTGGCCTGTGGCACCAATGCCTACCAGTGCCTACCCCAGAATGGCCAGGGCATCTGCTACCTGGCTTTGCCAGTACCATCATTCTCAGTGTATGGAGATGAATTGCCTGGAGAGCTTTCCCAAGCCAAATGAACAATACAGGCAATTCCAATACTCTTAGGACTAGGAGTAGTCAGGAGTGCAGCAGTAGCAGGGGCCTCACTCATGGTTGGTCAGGAGGGCTTATAAACACTAGAATGGGAAACATCAAATGACCTCGAAGAAATATCGGGGCCTCTCAATGGGTTGCAAGACCAGATAGACTCATTGGTGGAAGTGGTTTTACAAAACAGACAAGGATTAGACTTGCTCACCACAAGTTCAGAGGGGATCTGTCAGGCCCTGAGGGAAGAATGCTGTTTCTATGCAAACTCCTCAGGAATAGTTAGGGACAAAGTGGCCCTACTAAAAGAATAAGACAAAGACCATTTAAACCGTGTTTACTAGGCATATGCCAAGGGGAACTACTTCCATTATCTCCTCTCCTGGATTTTGCCATTTATGCCAGTAATAGCCTCAGTCATTTTCTTCTTAACTTTGAGGCCATGCATTCTATGATACTTAACACAATACATCACTTCTGCTTAAACACCTTGAAACACAAAGTAATGCCTCATGTTAAATATCAGCCCTTAGAACTATAGAAAAATCCCCATGTTAGCAGATGATGCACCATAAAGAATTATAATGGCATCAAAAGGGGGGAATGATAAGGGAATTGCCGGGATCATAACCCCCTCCCCCAGCAGAAACCCACAACTTTAGGAAAATAAACTCCCCTCAGTCCCTGGTCCCTTTCTCCCCTCCTCCCCCCACTTTTTTATTCATGGAATCCATTTCAGGAAGATAGGCTCTCCTTTCTGCCACTTTGAATTGAAATTTACAACTCTAAACAGATAATGCCTCTTTTCCTCCCTAATGGCCTTCTGCTTTTAGGAAGATAAGCTGACATTGCTGTTCTGCTTTTGTAACCCTGCCTGCCTGCTTGCTCGGGAATTTGCCCACTTAGTGTTCCTATATAAACTTATGAAAATCAGAAAATGGGGCTCAGATTTTTTGGAGACTTGACTCTCCTCTGGGCCTGGACATAATAAAACTTTGTTCATCTGTACTCCCAAGAGTGTTGTTTGGGTTTCTTTCTGCCAGCCACAATGATGCATTATCATGGCTCTGAAAAATGTCTTTACAATTTTGATTTCCAACTAACACAATGTGAATGTCCTGGGACACTGGGCCTCTGTCAAGGACTCTGAAATTTATTGAAGATTTTCTGGCCTCTAATTGTTTTTCTGATGCCGATTAAGACTTGGCCTTAGGCACAGATCTTCTCTTAGCTAAATGATCACTGTTATTTAAGCCTAACAAAATAACCTTTTCTCAGGAAGTGCCAGCAGGTAAGATAAGAAAAAAAGGTGAGCAGAGAAGAAATCACCATCTCAATCCACATGGAAGGCACACCCTCCTCTTTCCCTAACTTTTCTCTCTAATCAACTCAGAGAAAGGAATTCAGGTCTCCTCAACTTAAGCCTTTTCTTTTCATATGTATCTTCATCTCACTTATCTATTACCTTGCAAGAATATTCCAAAAGTGTCTGAAAGAAACCTGCTTTCCTTCAACCTCTGTCCTTCTGGAGAACCTCCAGTGCCATAGGACCTGGTATAAATCCTTCAGGCAGCCATTCTCCTGTATCTTGCTTCTTGCCCACTCTCATTCATCTGGTAGCCTTGCCCAACCTGAAAATCTCCAAACTCTTACCCATGGGATCTACACTCACTGCCACCTTGAAACCCATGCTTCTGGTTTCTGCTTCCTTACCATCCACTGGCCTTCAGACCATTTTCAGATATTTCCCGAAAACCAGATAGCTGTTTGAAAACAGCATTACTTTTGTATATACTTCTATATATAGGCAACCATTGTCCTGGGTCAGGAAATGGCCCTTTCAAATGTTATTTTGAAACATGCCTACCCCAATTCCTGAGGTGACAGCTATGCCTCAAGGAAGGTCATGTGAACTCTAATGCCAGGAAGGTCAGATGGTCAGACTCAGCTCCTGGCCAGGTTATTGATACTGGATTGTCCATTTGCTCTGTGTAATGGTTACACTCATGTGTCAAATCATAATGGTGCTTGTTAATTTGGTCAAGCAAGCACTGCCTTAATTGTTAATGTGAGGACATTTTGTGCACTTAATCATTAATAAGTTGATTTTATTTATCAGCAATTCCATTTAAAATCAACTAAGTTAATTTCCTTGAGCAATGAGATATGTCTCAACCAATCTGATGGAGGCATTATATGGAGAAGTAATGAATTCAGCAGCCAGAAGAGAGAAATGACATCACTATTTCAGCCATACAGTTCCCCCACAGGAATTCATCTTAGCCTTCATTGGTGTTCTTATTTTGCAGCCTGCCCTACAGTATTTGGAATTGTGCAACCCCAAGGTTGCATGAGACAATCTAATAAAATTTCATATTTATAGATATCTTCTGTCAGTTCTGTTTCCTTAGAGAACAATGGCTAATACACTCCAGGAATGGAGGCTTGTGTGTTTGCTTCAGTGAACCAGAAAAGGTTAGTTGGCCCTTCCCAGTTCTCCTGCATACAATTAACTGCCACCTGGCATGATTTCTTCCTGGAAGGACCATGTGAGAGAAGGTAGCTCAACCAAATCAACACAGTATATGATAGAACAAAATATCAACTCCCTGTCTGGTATAGAAAGAGGATTTAATATGATATTCAAGTACAGATTTGCTATTTACAAAAAATAAATACTAACCATGCATAATAGGTAATTTCTTGTTTTTTTCATACAAAAAAATTCAATAATCCTCTCATCCCCTCAAATATACCCTCCCACAAACCCCATCTCATGTGGTCCCATAAACCTCAGGAAGCAATGACATATGGTTCCCATGGGACTTGTATTGACTCCTTGGTGCAAGGCTACTGGTTTACAGGAAATGGCAGGCCAAGGCCATGCCTCTTGAGAAGGGAGGCTGGGAAGCCTCCCCACCTTGTGATCCCTCACAGTGAGAAAAGGCTTCCTCTCTGATTCTATTTTCCACCTCTCTCTTCTGGCCTAGAGCCTGCTATAAGGCAATTGTGGGCTGGAATTCCTGCTCCTGCCTCAAATGTATGCCTCTTTTTCTAGATTCTTATCCCCTCTAGGCTTAGTCTTCTTTTCTGTAGGATGTGGTCCCACACACCCTGGCCATCTCATCATGATGATAATGCAAGAAAATATAGGTTCTGGGTGTGCCCAGTGTGGCCCTAAGCATGGGGTGGGCCAAAGAGGGTGAGGTACTGCTGGAGGCTGAGGTGATTCTGGGCAACACAAGGCAGTAAGTGGGATTCGATTCACCAAAATGTGGGATACAGCAAGATCAGGAGAAGACTTGGAGCCTGGAGAATGGTCTCCAGGGTTCTTCAAGAAGCTGTCTTTCAAAGTAGGAATACTCCATCCCATTTGTGGGTGTGGAGAAGGGAATGCGGGCACTGGAAAGTGAGGAATAGTGAATGGCCCTTCAGGGAGAATATGCAGGCAAACACCTTCTCCTGGACATCAGGGAATTCATGGTCAAAGTCATGTGGATTTCCTGATCATGGTTGGAGGAATTGGCAATGTTTGTGTGGAGTGAGGCAGTTTCATCCCCACTGCTAAGTTCAGAGCCATGCTGTAGTTGAGCACTGGAGTGGGAGCTGCATACTACTGCTGGGCTTGGTGCTGGGTCCCTGGTGTCTGGAAGAGCCTGTCACACACTGGAATCATCCACAAGGCCCCATCCTCACCCTCATGCTTTCACTGCCCTCTGGGCTCCAGGACCCCTACCATGTGCTCCCTTAGTCCACAGGAGTCATGGACAGCATCCACTAGAGAGATCAGTCAATATCACAAATTTTCTTCAGGAGAAAACAAGGCCCAGAACAATGGGGCAGTTGTCCCTGTTACAAAGCTGGTCAGCAGTGGAGTAGGGACCCTGACACTAAACTGTTGACTCCCTGAGCCCTATTTTATCCAAAAGCAACACCAAGTCCCAAGGCAGCTGCACTTGCCTGTCCTGGATTGAGCATCCAGGAGGTTTTAGCCTGAAGTTTGTTGCTGGTTGAAAGAGATGGAGGCCCAATTCACAAGAAAGGTGGTAGCCACATGGCAGATGTATGCTGTGAGTCTATGGGAAGACACAAATCAGGGTTACCTCCCAGAATCTCACCTGAAGGAGTAGTCCTGAAATGCCAGAGGTCTCCAGACCACAGGAGTGATGGTGACCAAGACCCTGGATGAAGATTCTCTAGACCTGGATGCAAAGGAGAGTGTGCCCTGCTGTTGCCTACTTTCTGCCCAGCACTTACCTCTCAGTCTTGCTGAGCTGTTCCAATGCTCCAAACAATTACCAAAATTGCTCATCAGGTACAAAGTGGTCATAGCTGCCGTTTGACTGCAGGACCCAAATCTGCAAAAAATTTGTTATTCCTGAGTTAAGAGGTAAAAGGCAGATGGAGAGTAGGCCTGGGTGGGTCTGATGGGCATGACAGGGGCTGCTGCCAGTGTCAGGGTCATTGTTCATTACCAACACTCTCATCCAATACCTACCTTTTCTCATAACAGGAGTCACACATCTCCTGCAAATAAAAGTCCTAGACACCACCTCCTAACCCACCTCAGTGTTGTAGGTTTACCTCATTTTTTTAAATCAAATATTACCCTTAATAAAGCAAAAGGCAGTACAGTAATGTAATGTTCTGGCCCAGTGGGTTTCAGACTTCTCCACTAACCTGTACCTTACCCTTGCAGTGATGCCCACATCTACTCACATTTTCCCCCTTTTTTCATAATAGATCATTCTATCCTGGAAGAGACAGCCCAGTTCCATCAGAAAAGGTCCCTCAGGCCTTTACCAGATCCCCTCATCCATTCTTATGGGAGGACTCACAAGGGAACAGGTCAGCATTTCCAAGATTTGGAACTATTCAGGTTTGGGAAAGTAGAGGAGGAGGACCTTGGGCAAAGGCTAAGGGACAATCCATTCAACCCTCTCTGATGACAGAGGCAGAGACTGTAGGGAAGGAGTGAAGGAACCACTTCGTCTATTTCACACTTCCCAGTTGTGGAAGGGGTCAACATTACTCTTCCACCAAGGACACAACTGATGCAGAGGCCATGCCCAGCTCAGGCAGAGGCATGTTCAGTTGTGCAATAAGAAAGGAATGATTCTGCTTACTCATCTGGAAAGTAGACCTGACACTTCCATCTCACAGAAGTGCAGTGAGGCCCCTATGGACCAGGTGTGTCCAAGGCTCAGAGCTCAGGACTCTGGAAGGTGCTCTCTACCCAATGCCTCTTTGTGCTCTCTGTGCACCACAACCCAGGCCCTCTCACATGCAGATGGTCCTGGAGAGATAAGCCCACATGGCCGGTTCCTTGAAGAATGTCCCCAGGTAGAGAACAATACCCCATATTACAATATGTGGCATCAGGTGGGGAAAATCCCCAGATTCAGACTCATAGCCCCCACTGAGACCTCTCACTGGGAGCATCTGGGAATCTTCACTACCTCCCTCCTTGTACCCCTCCAAGCACCAAGGAAACAAATATCACTTCTAAATATCTAGAAAATGTGGTCCCCTTGATGTCTTCGCGGCCAGCCCCACTCTGTCCCACCCTGGCCTCAGGCATACTCACTCTCTCCTGTGGCTGCATCTGCTGAGCTCTTTTGGCTCCAACTCCAGGGTGGAATCCTTGGAGGTCGCCTCCTTCCAGGTTGAGAACAATGTCAGTGAGGCAATCCTTCCCTCACTCAATTGACCCTACAGCCTGACTTTGGATAGGCTGCCTCTCTGGACTGGTAGAAATGCTGCTGCCACCAGGCATGAGCTCTGATTAGAGATGTGAATCCCAGCTCCAACTCTTTATGATTGTGTGATTTGGGTGAGCTGCCTGGCCTTTCTGAGCCTGGTGGATCATCTGTAAACTGTAGGCAAAAACAGCACCCATGAAGATTCAGGGCCACATCCTGTTATTGTGATGTTCTCTGCATCACCTTCTCCAACTCAGAGCCATGGGAAAGCTCGCTGACATTCCTGCTCTCCCTGGATCCACTCCTCTCTCTGTGAAGAATGCCCCACAGATTGTCATTACTCCATTTTCAGATGAGCAGACATAACTCTAAGAGGGTAGTGACTTGCTCCTGGCTGTTCAGGGAATTGGAGGAGTAACTGGCTCCACCCTCTCAGTGTCAGGCCCTGTCAAGCTGAAGTCACCTCATCATTGGCCACTGCTGACCTGGGTTCAGTTAACTCACTCTTATGGTGTGTAGCCTGGAAAGCTGGAATGCTGTCAGAAGAGTCACTGAGGGAGAGGGAAATCGTGCCTCCTGAAGTCTGGTTGAGCAGCTCCTCCTGCATCAACCACTAGCAACTCTGCCCCACAATCTCTTCCCAAGGCCAAGCCAAATGTTGCTCCTGTCCCAAACAGCCCCTTATGAAGTTCCTCCTGCAGAAAACTTTCTGTTGTCCACCCAGGAAGGGGATCTTGTAATGTATCAGCTCTGACTGGCTAGGTAGGGCACAGGCTACAAGCAGCAGTGGGCATCAATATATTTGCTACCTTTTTTCTATTTTAAATGAGTCACCAGGATTCAAAAGTTTCTCAACTAATTCTTATAACCATCTAGACATATTTCACTGGTGAGAATGTCTCACGATAAGAGTCTTTCCCACATGAAAGAGACCTGCTAAATCTTCTGGCTCAACATCTTCTGGAAAACCTCAACTGCTGCCACCACAGCTGCCACCACATTAGACCAGGGCCTAATATTCCTCATTGCCCCACAGCTGCATGTGGCCAAAGAAATCCCTCTTTCTCTTTGCCCCGACATGATCAGACTGGAATTTTTCAAAGAAACTTTCACTGTGAAGCCAGGAGCTCTGCAGACTTCCCTGACCACAATCCTTGCCTCAATTTTACCTGCATCAGCAGCTCCCTGCTCAAAGAGGTGTTCTTCATAGTTTGGAATTCACAAGTGTTGTCCTTGGGGAGGTGAAGTAATGGAAAATTTGGGGAATGGTGATGAGGGGTGAGAACAAATCTGTGTGATTTGGGACCCAAGGATTCTAACTGTCTGAATAAATGGTTATGAATCTAGGTGAACCTGACCACACCAGGGTCAGAGAGTACAGAGGAGTGAGCGCTCAGGTGACAAAAGTTGCATTCCCCTGCCATGGCACCTGAACAGATGGTTTTACTAATTTTGATTTCAATTGGACACAGTCTTGTGGGAACTTTTAGCAAATAAATGGAAAGCTTCCATGTGGCTCAGCTCTGTACCTAACAGGTAAGACAACCCACCTGGCTTCAGGAAGAACTGCTACTATCAAGTCTCATGGAGACTGAAAGCTCAACCCCAGAGTGGGTCCTGGCCACAGGAAATGCTGCCTTCCAGCAGAGTCAAGGCAACTGTACCACAATGCACACCCTTGGATAGATATCTGGTCCCCCCTGGGGCTACTGTGGATAGAGGCCAGCCTACCTGGAAACTTCTTCCCAGGTCTCCTTCAGGTAGTGGATTAAGTTGCTCTGAAGAGCAGAGAGGATGTCATGGAGAAGAGTAGTTCCTGAGTATTTGGCACTACTGGGGAAGGACAAAGTAACAAAGAGTAAGAGGGAACAGAGCCCCCTCCTGTTCCAGCATCATTTCTATTCAGCTGGCCTCTCACATGCTAGAAGATACCAATGTCCAGGGAACCCTCAAGGGACTCAGCCTAAGGATGGAACACAGGTAGAAAGGAAGTGCACTGCTCTGAGAAATGTCAGGAAAGTCCTGTGCCACTAGACAGGAAGAGTTGGACAGTTGAGGGGACATGAGCACAGACTCCAATTCTAAGGGCTGATTAAAACAGAAGAGTGGTATCCAAAACCCAGGGTGGGGACTTCCCTTGGGTGGCATACTCTGGCCACCTCAATCCAGTGCTCTACAACACTGGCTCTATCTGTGTACTTCAGGCTCTGGTCCCCAAAGCAATTGGTAATGATGCAGTTGACCAAATGATTGAACTGAGTGACAGTAGCACAGATGGAGGGTGTCAGGTTGCCCCTTGTCTTTCTTGTGGTGCTGGAACTAGATGGAGCCCAGACAATTATAGGACACCACCTTCTTAAACAGCTTCTGGGGAAGGTGGGAGTGTCACCCAGTCATGCACCACCCAGATGCAGATTGCAATCCCCAAACCATGGAAAAGTGTTCTCATTTGCAGCTCTGCAGTTTGAGGGTGTGGCTTTAGCCTGGTATGGTTTCTTGAGTTTGGTTCTCTGCCCCTCAGGTTGCCTAGTACATGTGAGAACCAGAATATGTTTCTGGAAGGGAGGTGAGAGCTTTATCTTCCTTAAGTACAACCTCACTCCTGCCATGAACAGAAGGGTCCACACCCCACATGAAGAAGAAGCAGCTTCTGCCTCTCCTAATAGTTCCTCTGGTGCCTCCATCTTGTTCAGGTGTGCATTCCCTCTTGGGGCTACAACCAAGGGCTTCATTTGGATGCCTGCTCTCATGTCCAGTACCCATCAGTGTCTAATACATTTTGAGGCCCTGGAGGTCTCCTGGACAGATGGGTGGGTGAGTCATGGACCGGGAGGCACCTCTCTGCCTCTCAATGTGCCAGGACCCTGACAAGCCTTCATTTATTCTATCTCTATGATTAGTTTCCTATGATCTACTCAAAAATTGGGGAACAGAGGCAGTTAGAATTAGAAATTTCCACTTTCATCAGGTTGGAGAATCGTGGATCTGTGATTTAGACTCAGGTCACTGGACCCTAGTACAGGGAATGGCAAGTCTGGGAAAGCGAATTCCGGAGAAGATCCCCCACCTCCACCCTGCTGAGCCCTGCTGATCACCACATCCAATAGTGTCAGCTGTTCTGCCATCAGCTTGGGAGTGAATGTCAGGCAGTAAGATATCACGTAACTCAGTTCAATCTCAAGGGTCTCAGGTGAGGAGCAGGAAGGTTTTTAAAGTGAATGCAGGTCTGGCATAGAATTCAGACACAGAGGTGGCAATGGAGATGGCATCAGATCTACTACCAGCTCTGGCAATGGTACTGGTGGTAGTGAAGTAACTGGCTCCAGCACTGTAGTTGGCAATGACACAACTTCTGGAGTTGACAATGTAGGTGGCAATGGAGCTGCCTTCAGCCCTTACATGGTGCTTCTGCTGGTGAAGTAGATGGCTCCATATTGGAAGCCCTCAATAACTGTACCTCTAAGGGTGGCAGTAGAGGTGGCATCCAAGCATTTGCGAGTTTTGTAAATGATGATACAGCTGGTGATGTTACAGGCTTCACCTCTGGAGCCTCTGCATAAAACCTCCGGAGGTAGCCCTGGAGTCAGTGCCAAAGGTGCTAGCAGCTCTATAATAGGCATGATATCTGGTGCCACTGATGGAAATGGCTTTGGAGGTGGCACTGAAGTCATTTGTAACCCTGGGTCTGACATACATCAGGGAAAGAAAAATATGCAATCAAAGGACTGGCTTTCAATGGACCTTATCAAATATAGGAATGTTTGCACTGTCTATACCAGCAGCCCCACCCAAATATGCTGCCCCCAGGAAGTCTTCCCAGATTTCTAGCCCCCAGATTAGTGGTCTGAGTTTCTCTTTACTATGTGCACAAAGGCAAACTCTGGAGGTTCCTTAGTTTGTTACCCAGCCCCTTCCTCTTCTGCATAGGTTACTGTGAGAGCCTCAGGGCTCCTCAACCACTATTTCTGTCTCAATGACCTCCATGGGCTCCAGCTGAGAAAGGAGAACTTGAGCTTGGCTCTCAGGGCAGCCCCAGGCAGGCTGACCTGTGCAAAGGGCACCAGCTGCTTTAGGCAGGGAAAGTCCATAGGCTAGAAGAAATCCTCTGAGTACTCATCCAGAAAGGTTCTTAGGATGCAAGAGATGGTGTTGGGGGTGGATTAACAGCAGAGTGAGAGGAATGGCCATTGCTTCCATGCAGCCCTCTCACGACCACCCTCCCATAGCACAGCCGTATGTCAGAGAAGCAAGATATGATTCTCTTACTCTCCTGAGCCACAATCCACTGGATCATAACTTCCGTGAGGACAGGGAGCCATTCTGTCTGCTCTGCTAATTGCACAGCACACAGTATGAACTTCATAAAAATCTGACCCATGAGGTACAAAAGCCTGTCCTCCTGCCACAGCCTGCCCTCATGACCCCTCAAACCATTGCTTGTGCCATGAGATCATGCCTCTTCCTCTTCAATCCATATTTGGGGCTCTTCTTCCCCAACCATACTTCCAGATCTGTGTCCCTGACATATGGTGTGATGGAGGGGCAAGCAGATTTGGTGTGGGACCTGGGTAGGCTCAGAGCTTCCAGGGGGCTATCTGTACACTAGAAACCTTCCATAATTCTCTTTGCATCCTGTTCTACTGCAAGGAATTGACCCCTGGCCTCTGTTACCCAGTGGGAATCATGGAAGCCAGTGTTCTACTCAGTGCCTCCTTCCAGCAGTCCCAAACTACCCATTCTACCTTGGAGGGAGATGCTCATTCTTCAACCAGAGCTCACTCACTTTTTCAGACTTTTCTGGCATTCTCCAGCTCCATCACTAAAAGTGTGGTCATCTGTGTATCTGGAGGAGACATGAGGGTGTCACCTATAAAGACCAGGTGAAAATCCTGTTGTTGTTGTCTAGTGTTGCTGTCTGACTCTTTGACTAGAGGAGAAGCCCAGGTGTGTAGGGATTTTTCCAGCTTTTTAAGTGAATTCAGCTAAGGGCCTTAGAAAGTGCTTTCATATAGGGACACATCCTAGATATTTGCTGCATGAAGGAGACATGAGCTGCCCGATTCCTGACAAGTAATGGGACCCCCAACTCTTCTGCCAGCTGCCAGTGTCCTGGCTCAGACTACATCAATTAGTGAGCCCACATAGATGGACAATCAAACTTCCATTCAATGGAAATGCAGGATCCCAAAGGGTACTTTGAGGCAGAACTTCAAGTGGAGAGGAAATTACTACTCATGGACAAGACTCCCCCCACCAAATACCCTTTCTTCAGAGGAAACACAAGGAAGCATCTGCAATGGCTCAGCCCATTTAGTCTTGATGAGGACCCCAGAAGGTTGTTCCTGCTACCAACCCACTTTTCAGAGAAGCAAACTGATGTTAGGGATGTTCCCTAGACACAACTAGTGGGTGGAAAAGCCACCACTGTGGAAGAAGGGCAGGTGCTTATTTTATAAACAGCTGGTCCAGCAACTGTTTGATGGAGTTGAAGGCCTGGTAATGTGCAGGAATATGTTTAAGTAGATAGGTTACTCTCCAGGATGGCAGACACCAGGGAATCCATGAGCTACTCCCATGTGTCCACTTTGTTAGAGAGCACATGGCTTTTTTGGGCCCTCTTCAGTGTTGACTTGTTTCCACACTGGGATGGAGAGGAGCAGGAGCACATGGTCAGCATTTGCCCCATGAACCCTAAGAGCATGGGGCAGTGCAGACCAGTCTTGCCCAAGTGATCTGTGCCTTGAGACAAGAAGTGGGGCAGGAATGCCTCTAGCAGAACAAGTTCTTGGCCTCAAAAATAGCATTGACATGAAAGAATAATTAAATTATTAGACCCTTCCCAGCATTCTGGTAGATGATGAGCAGTAGGACCTCCCTTTTTCACTGCCTGGGAAGACCATGACCCCCTGAGCCCTTATAAATCATCCCCTTCCCCAGATAAGGAATGCTCAAGTGGCTGCTCAGCATCAAGCAGATCAGAACTGGGAGCCTTATAGAACATTACTCAGCTGAATGAGACCCCTAATCCTAGCCTGGAAATTTCAAGGGGATATGTTATGTGAGTGTGCATTTTACACATGCACATATCATAAAGTGAGCCCGTTTATATCATAAAATGATCCTCTTTCCTTAAGAATCAAGACCACCCTTGAGATATGAAGATCTGTATGGCTTATAAAAGGTGTGAAGGGCAGTCCAGTCAACTGCTCCAGAGGACACCTGGGTTCAGAGAGTGAAAAAAAAGCAACAAAATGCAAAGGTTACCTTGCCTTCAGTGACAGTTAAAACAATATTGACATCTATTTTCAGAAGTTCCTACAAAAGTGTGTAAAGTGACTTTTCACCTGACTAATAACAGGGCATCACAGAGTGGTGGGGCTGGGGTGGGATGGGGGCTCAGGAGCCTTTGGGAGTGGGACTGTGGGCTGAACAGATGACAAATCCATTGGAGGGTTCCATCGGAAGGCACCAGGCTAGATACAGACCCTCCAAACTTCCCCAGGTTTCTCAGGACCCTGGTGTGGAGATGCCACCCTGGGTCTCTCACCTGGATGCAGTGTTGGCAGGGACTTTTGAGCTGCTCCTTGCTGAACTTTTGCATGGAAATTTGTAAACACAGTGTCCAGTAACCAGGAAGGAGTTGTCAGGAGGCTGCCTGGTAATCACTGCAGGGTGAACACATCACACTATCTCCGTGAACCAGATTAGGCACAGAAGGGTGTCTTGTTGCACCACCATGTCATTTGGATTGGGTACCAGGTATAACATTAATAATGAAAGCTGCCTTCCCAAACACCACTTGTTTTCCCACCAGCCATCTGTGACCTGAGATATGAACCCATAGGGCCCACCATGTTTCCACACCCTGAAAACCTGCTTCTGCCCTGGCCCTGTTCCTCATGCCTCCCACATACTGAAAGGAGGGGGGATTTGGGGGTACCCAGGTAAGGTGAAAATGGTGGAACAACTTAAATTGAATGGTACTGGCCTATGCTATGTTACCTTTGTGAACATCCTGGCTATGACCAGTGTCTTCATTGTTGAGGACTGAGCCAATGTCTACACTGATGTAAAAGAGTCATATTCCCAGTATTCTTGAGGCAAGTACTTCTGGAACAAGAAATGTAGAAGGAGAACATCTTGCTCTCTCAAGTGTCTCTGGCTAAGTGAGCTAGGTAGGGGGCTCTCTGTGAAATCTCAATATCTGGTTACCAAGGTTCCAAGTTCTGTTGCACTCTATCTCCAAAGGAGTCATGTCTCCTCTAAAAAGTGACATCACCACCCTTACCTGACAGCTATCATCAGCTAAGACCTCCATGAAGTTTCCTCAGGACTGCTGACTCCTCATCTAAAGCATGCCATCCTGTAAACTGCACAGAGCTTCACCAGCATATCCCTCCCCACAAGTGCTGGGTGAAGACAGGATTCCTGGTATGAAGAGATAGAGCTGGATTCAAACCTGACTAGTACTTCATATCAGTTTGTGACCCTGTTCTTGTCATTTTACCTCTCAGTGCCTCCCCAGTCTCCCCACCTACAAAATGGGAAAAATTCTAGCTTCTAATTCCTGACACCTTAAGTATATATGGGATGCTTACTGTAAAAGTCATGGGCTGATGTCTCAATAAGTAAAAGAAACTCATAGGTGTAAGAACTAAAAGAAGGGGTGTTTAATAGCATTGAATACCACACACAGCATGTCTGAGTGCTCATTGTGTGATCCATTTATTCCCATGTCTTTCATTCCCATGAGCTCTATTTCTTCTACTTAGCTTTTCAAATTCTTCTTTGTCCTCACTCACTGTCTTCTTGATGTCCTTTATGTCTTTATCATGTGTCTTTTGAATCATTAATTTCATTTTGGAAATTTGTATGCATCTCATTGATTATTTGCCTTAAATCCTGTGTCTCATCTAGGCTTTTACTATATTCTTTTGCTTGGGCCATTTCTTCCTCTATGTGGTGTGGCTTGTAATTTTTGCTGCTGTCTAGGCATCTGGTCATCATGTTGAGTTTTCTCTGATGCTCAATTTCTATCTCATAGGGCTTATTCGTAGGAAGCTGTGTGTTACTGCTGTTCTTTGATACATGGTTCAATATGTTCTTGGTCTTTAGGATTGTGCCTGTTGATGAAATCTGGACCCTGAATCCAGTAATGGGTTGCAGACCCTTTTGCAAGGCCTTGGGGAGGGAGACTGTAAAGGCCAGAAAAAGCCTCTCATTTACTTTTAATTTCCTCATATGCATTTCCTTGATGGGCCAGTAGATGGTGATCCTCAGAAGCCCTCTGAGTTCAAACATTGGTTCGAGTGTGTTCTCTGCAATACAGGATGTCTCAATGTGATAGAGGATCCTGCCTAGAGGCTAAAAGACTTATAATTCAAACTTACTCCGAACTTGTTCCCAAACTTTGCTGGCATCCCTTCTCTTTTTCTGGCTAGGAAAAAATTCCACTCCTCTTTGCATCCTCATCAACCAGTCCCAGTCCTGGTCAGTAGGGAGGGTGATTGAGAAGGTTGGATCACTTTAGTCCCATGCCTTCTCCCAAGACAAACAATGGTGTGGCCCCTCCCAGCCTGGAAGATCTCCTAGGACATAGCAGACCAAATTTGTATTCTAAAAGCTGAGTCAGACTAAGGCTGCACCCCTATCTCTCCCATTTCCTAGGGAGGTTGATTCCTGTGGCCCCCTTTGTCTGTAGCCACAGGAATGGGGCCTGATAATTCAGAATTGCCTCTAAGGTAAGGAAAGCACTGGCAGCTGTAACTGCAGCTTTATCTGATACTTTTGCCATCAAGATTCTTTTCCTTTGCCCCTCTCTCTTCTCAGAAGTGTCCAGCCTCCCCTGGTGTCCTAAAACCTGGAACATTTTTTCAAGACTGTTTCTTCCTGTTCTCTATCTATTTTCCTGGGAGAGGAGAGTTTCTCATGTTTTCCTAGTCCAACATCTTCCCACAAGACTCCAAAGTCTTTATTTTTCTCCACTGGTGCTTTTGACAATGGAATATTTGACAAAGGTGAAGAAGTATGTATTACAATGCAATTTCACCATAGACATGATATGAGAATTTAAAAAAGTGATTCACACACAGAAAAAATGCTCCAAAAAAGTATCCATTTTACATTATACACATTAAGGCAATGTTTCCATCCAAGACAATAATGATAATCATGAAAATAAGCATTATTATCTAAGCATCAACTTATATTATCAAATGTGTTCAATCTAAGCATCTTTTAAAATATTTTAAAATATTAAAAAAATAAAGTGGTAGATTTATTCTATGTTTTCTATTAAAAGTGAGACAGGCAATTTAAACTCTTACAATGTTCCCTGTACTAAATATTCAGACATTATGTATCTGAATATGTATAAGGCATTATTACATATCTCAATGTTGCTTACTAATAAAAATTGGTTTATAACCTAAAAAAAAAAAAAGACTTTGTGAAATGAGAGCTAATTTGGCTTCCCTTAAAGAGATGATAGAATGAAGACTAGATAACTTGCTGAGGGTCACTCATGAAAGTGATGCAATTGTTCTGTTTAACCCAGTCTGCTTCTCATGCCTGAGACCTTAGCTTAATGCATTTACACACTTGCACACATTCTGAGGACTGCTGATTAAAGTAATTTGACAGTAAGAGACAAAATTGTAACAGTGAAAGTCAAAATTAAGAATAGGGCAACTAATCCTGCTGGGCCCTTGGCCACAATACAAATATAAATTTATGCATCCTGCAACAATTCACTGCTTGGAGACCTAGGTTTCCATCTCCTCTCCCACACGAGTAGTAGGATTTCCCCAACAAATAGCTTCCCTTCCCCAGTCTCATTAAAACTTTTTCTTTAATCCTATACTGCAAACTCTCACCAATACTCTTAACTTTGGATAATTTGGTTCAAGATGATTGAATTTTTAGTTTAATATTATCAGGTCTTGCCTTCTCAAGAAATTTTCTCCTGGGATTAATGTCCCCACCCAGTTTCCTCCAAGCTTTAGAACTGCCTAAAAAGCAAGAAGAGCATAAAGACACCCAGGTCCTATATAAGGGGGGGATAGGTCCAGAGATTGATGCTTTATCAGTGGGCTCCACATTGGAATCTGTGCTCCTGAGAGTAACAGAGTTGTATTCAAATAAGTCCCCCCTGCACATGATCCATCAGTCCCTTCTATTCAAACATATATGTGGTGCTGGAATTTGTAGGTGTACTTCCAGAGACTGGAGCCTTTGGCCTGCCCATGTGCCAGGTGTGCCTGGAATCTTGGTGGAGCTGCAACTCTTACTCTACAGCTCAATGGACTCACCCAAGTCACCTGGTGAGGAGATGATGATGGCCAATGGCCATCCCAGGGAATGGAGAGAGTCTGCAGCTGCAGGCAGTATAATCCCATCCATCGTACCCATGGGCTATAAGCCCCCTTTCACTAGAGGATTCGAAAGATGTGGGAAAGGAAGAAGGAAATAATAATATTGATAAAAATTAGAAGAGGGATCAAATAAGACTTAGTGAAATGAATATTTAACTCATGTAGGCAGAGTAGAGTAACAGGAAAAAATGTAGAGTACCTACAATGGACTAGGAAACCAAATAGAGGAATATATATATAATGATTTAGAAGGCTAGAATGATAAGGAGGGAAAGAAAGAGTGAAGAAAGTGCTGAAAGGAAACAGTTAATATTAATAAAAGAAGAAGGAAACAGAATAGATAGAATAGAAATTGATACCCTTAAGTTGTGGAATAATGAAAAAACATGGTGTGTAAGAATTACAACAGAAAGCAGAAGGCAGAAAATAAAGGAAGGGGAATAGATAGTTTGGAAGACAAAATCAATATAGACAGAGAATCAGAAATCACTGAAGAAGAAGCACATCAAAGAAGAGATAAGTTAGCAGCACCTAATTAAAAAGAAAAAAAAGGAAGGAAAATGAAGGGGGTTGGATAGAGGAAAGAAAAGCAAGAGACAACAGATAAACAGAGAAAAACCAAACAATCACACAAGCAAGCAGTCAAACAAAGCTAAAGAGGAACAGTGTTCCTTCTAGGGTCTTTGTGGAACCTCTCAGCCTGCTCGTGTTTATCAATCAATTTCTTTGCACAGTTCTATCTGCAGGTTTTGAGGCAAACTTTAGCTTTCAAACTAAATTAAAAGGAAAAATTCATTTTTTAAAGTGACTGTCTTCTTTTTATTTTTATTTTTTGGCAAAATAAGGGACCCAAAATAAGTCCTCTTCTAGACCACCTCCTTCACTGAGGGGACCCTAACTAGGTTCATGGAAACTAATCAAGCACTTCCCACTTGCTGGCCTCCGCAGGGGAGCTGAAGCTCTGATGCTTGTCAGTGCAGAGTGATAAAATTGGCTGACTCCGCCCCTTCTGGAGACAAGCCTCAGTGTCACTGGGCTGCTGGGTAAATCAGGCTTCCTCAGTAGATTTGTCT
>JAQZBX010009429.1:0-20759 GCA_029593785.1 Cabassous unicinctus
GTTCAAATGGTCATTTTCTGCAAACATTTAGAAATTCGAGTTTTCCCACAGTGTCATAAAATTATCTCCACCATCCTTACCAACCTTTTTGCAGGCCGTTACCCACTGCACTCAGAACACACTAGATCAAAATAAAAAAAACATACTAAGTCCACACTATACTGTGTATTATTTAATAAATATGTCACACCTGCACCAACACATCCCCACAAGAATAATGTTCTTTTGAATTATCAATTCAAGCTCACGGACCCTCTGAAATCTTTCCACGGAAACCCCAAGGGGACCCCTGGTCCAGAACCCCTATTCCAGACTCATCTTGAACATCCCTTGATTGAAACGAAACAATCAACTATTCTCAAACATTTGTGGTTCCTTTTAGTGGGAAATGGCATTTCAAGAAAATCTGGGCTGGAGGGTCTCAGGGTTATTTGATTTGTCACTGTTTGTAGGCCTTTTGAGCAGTGGACACTAGGAAAGAACGTTTTGGAAAAATTGAAAGAAATATGTATGCAGCCTTGAGGTTTGACATTTGCCATTCTGATTAAAGTGGGGTTTCTCAGCCTTGGCACTACTGACATTTAGGGCCAGATAATTGTTTGTTGTGGGGGTGGGGACAGGGGCCGTCCTGTGTATTGTAGGAGGTTTAGTAGCATCCCTAGCCTCTATCCACTAGATACCAGTAACAGACCCCAGTTAGGACAACTAAAAATATCCCTAGATATTTTCAAGTGTCCCCTGGGTACAAAATCACCCCAGATGAAAATCACTGGATTAAAGAAATAACATATGAAATAGTTAATGTACTAAGTAATTATGGTGAATCATGTTCTAGAGAATAAAATATTTCATGATACTTTAATTCTGAGACAAAATTGTAATCCAAAGTAAACTAAGGGCCAAACTTTGTGGAAACAACTTCAAATCTCAATTAATTGCATGTCTTTTTTCTTCTGAAATATTGGTAATTATGTATAGAGCACAGAATATTGGGTCACAAAGAACTGAATCTGTATTCTAACTTTGTCACTTCCTGTTTGTTGGCCCTGAGTATGTTTCTAAGTTTCTGCAAGTATTAGTTTCCTCTGCTGTGAAGAGGAACAATATTAAACTCACTTGTTGCTTGGAATATGAAATAAGATATTGTATATAAGGTGCCTAGCAGAGTGCCCGGCTCACAGTAGACTATAAATAGTAGTTTTTATCATTACATACATTTTTAGAGACAAATAGAAGGACACCTATTACTTTATATTACTTTATTCTATATACAAAAGTAAGATGGTTTTCTTTTATTTTAGAGTCCTGCCAAATATCCCCAAATCTAGACATTATGAAGGAGAAAGAAAATAAAAGGTTTTTCAGTTTTTTTCAACGTAGTAAGAAAAGACGGGAACAAGTAAGCATTTTATTTTCTTATGTAGCATTTCATAAGATTCTTCAAATCTCTTTTTAAAATTGTATGTATATTTTATCTTGAAATTATATGTAGGTTTTGCCTTTTTCTTTATTAGACAGCAAGTGCCCCAGCAACCCCTCTAATAAGTAAGCCTCGCCCAACTTTTACGAGGTCCAGTACCATTTCTAAACAGTATATTTCAAATACCCTGCCATCGGATGCACCCAAGAAGAGGCGGGCTCCGTTACCTCCCATGCCAGCATCTCAGAGTGCCCCACGGGACCTTGAGCAGACTCAGAAGAAGCCAGCCTCTGGTGTGGTGAAGTCTGTGAGTGTGGATGAAACAAATAAGGTATGGAGTTTGTGGTGTTGAGGTGGGGTGGGAGGGGCTATCTATTTTTCCTTTTACCTTACATACTAATATGTAGTAAGATTAATCACTAGTTACTGTAAGATTGGTATTAGAAAGAGATTCTATACATATGTATAATTCTGCAATGTGGTAAAGAATATATGTCAAATTTAAGTAAGTTTTCACATTCAAGCAAATAAATGATCCATAAACTTTTAAGTCCTGGTTCACTGAGGCCCAGCTAAGGGCTGTTGTTTAATGTACATATGCTCACAGTGATTTTAGGAGTGGAAATACTTATTTTGAAGCAAAATTTTGTTTTTTTAAAACAGTAGCATTGTCTTTGTATTGTGTCCATTAGTTCCTAACTAGAGATAGCTTCTTGATCTGATTGAGGATTTATTGGGGATTCCTGGTGTTTGTGTGGTACATACTTGGATGTTCAATATTGAAATGAATGGAATTACTTTAAAAAAAACAACATTTTATTTTGAAATAATTTCAGTCTTATAAGAAAGTTGCAAAAATATTGCAAAAACAATACATGCAACTCCAATATATACTCCCTACCCAGATACCAGATTTCCCAACCTTTAACATTTTGCTGCCTTTGCTAACCTTCCCTCCCTCCTTTCCTCCCTCCCTCCCTTCTATCTAGCATCTATGTAGTTTCTAAATATTTGAGATTAGATTGTATATAACATGCCCCTTTAACACTGTATTAGTCAGGGTTCTCTCGGAAAACAGAATCAACAAGAGATATCTGTCAATAATATGAGATTTTATAAGAGTCTCTCATGCGACCGTGGGGAAGCACAAGTCCAGGTTCCTCAAGCAGGCTGCAAACCAGGGGCTCTGATGAAAGTCCGATGAAAGGTCCTTGATGAGTTTCTGGGAGAAGTTGCCTGTCCAACAAGGAGCTGGGAAATTCTCTCTGAATGTTGAAATCACTTCCCCTTTTAAGGCATTCAACTGATTGGATAAAAGCATCACCCAGTGATGATGCAATCTCCCTGACTGATGCAGATGTAATCAGCCACCCACACAGTAAACTCACTGATGATCGAAGTCCATAAATGCTCTTGTATTACAATTAGCCCAGTGCTTGCTGGCCCTAACACCTGGACACAGTTACCTGGCCGAGTTGACACATTAACCTAACCATCACAAACACTTAATACTTCCATGTGTATATTCTAAGAACAAGGATGTTCAGTTACATAACCACATTAAGTACAGTTATCGAGTTCAGAAAGTCTTAAATTGATATAAAGCATGCAGTCTATATTCCATTTCTTTCAATTGTCTCAGTAAAGTCCCTTTGGGCCTTTTCTCCTGCATTGTTAAATCTAGTTCAGGATCATGTTATTGCATTTATGCAATTTTATACATTCCTGTGTTCTAAGCTTTGTTCTAGGGGTACCTTTTTCTCAAACTTTCTTGTTATTGCTTCTCTTCAACCCCAAGTTTTCCCTGAGTGTGCCTTTTTGTGAAGATCCATTTGTAAACTACTTTTCATGCTTATACAATCTGTACATTCCCTGCTTTATTCATGTGGAATATAAATGAATTCAGTAAATGGTATTAAACATGAGGCCATGTATTTTGTTTTTTGAAATCAGCTAAAATATGATTTAAATAGTTTTGAGAGCATATTTTTTGTTAAGATATTTGCGATACTAAGAAGTTTTCTTGTATCTAGTTGAAGGAGTTTTTTCCACCTTTGGAAGCTCAGTAAATTCAGTGTTCCAGGAACTCATCCCAACCATCTAAATATATTAAGCTGTTTGACTTTTTTAAGTTTCAACTGCAGATGTTAAATGTGGCTTACAAACCATCATGCATGTCTTTAGAAAGTAAACAGTAACTTTTAATAGAAAAGGACAAAACATGATTAAAACCAATAGTGACTTGTAAAATCATCTATTAAACTGCCTTCTTATTTCTATTAAGATTCTTTTAAATTTAATGTCATCAGTATAAAATCTCATCTTACAAAGCTGGAGGATAGTTATTTTTACAGGTAATATAATTATTTACTGACAAAGCTTTTTCCAAGTAACTGGGAGTTAGGTGAAGCTTCATAGAAGAGTGATTCTTGAGTCAGTCTTACTGTATGTGTGGGAGTGCATTTGTCAGATAAAAGGGGGACCCTTTGTAAAGACATGGGGATGTGAAGACTATTGCATGTCTGGGATGAGCAGGAACCAGGAGATTAAAAATGAATGAGATAAGCAGAGGCCAAGTCACTGCCTCAAAAGACCTCATTTTTGTGTCGGTAGCTCTTTTAAATTCCTTCATAATAAATCATTAAAAAGTAACATTTTCAGGATTGTTTTATATTTTTTAATTACCATACAACTGCATTGTAAGAAAATAAATTATTACGCTCTTGAGTAGTTACCAAAGTCCACTTTTTGTCTTTATATAGGAATGTGTCATAGCCCCAGCTTCCAAATCTTTATTCCAGCTATTTTAATCCAATGTATTCCCAGTAAACTTCCTTTGTCTTTAGCTCCCTAAGAGGTCTATATTGTCATTCTAATAGTCTACTTTTAAAAATTCTTGGATGTGCTACAGTGACCTCACCAAAAGCTATTTCTTTTGATTCTCATCTTCTGCTTTATGACCAGTTGGTGCCCCTCTGTTAAGTAATCTTTTTTAAATGTTGTCTTTGGCAAATACACAACTTTATGTAATTTTAAAATTATTTTTTCTTTAGATCTGGACATTTGGATCATTCTTTGATGTTCAGTAGGACCCAGAATTACATGTTTTTCCCTGGAGAAGATGAAGAGTCATTTTTTACTTATTCATTACAAAAATGCTTATCCATTAAATTATGGTCCCATTTGTGTTCACTCATGTGAGCTCATGCTGATATAGGCATCACAACACTCCTTTCCTTAACTTCCTGGCAGTATTTGATGTGATTGGTCACCCCCTGGTCTTGATTTTTCTCTCTCCTTCGGTCTTGATTCTCTTCTGATAGCTCGCTCCTCTATATTTTTTTTTATTCCTGTCTCCACTTCCTTTACACATTTTCTAAATTTGGTGGTACCTGAATCCCTGGTTTTAGCCTATTATATAACATATGCCTTCAGAGAAAACATCTATTCTTTGCTAGTTTATATGTTCATGGTTCACACCTTTGTAATTCCAATCCCATTATTTTTCCAGATGCTGTTTGAACTCACTGTTGTGTATTGACTCATCAATACCTGGAACTTAACATATTTAAAACCAAACTGTTTTTTTTTTCTCCCAGACTAAAAAGCTCAAGCTAAGCCCCCTCTCAATTAGAAGTGGAGTGGGCATCACCATCCCAGAATCATCAGGATTGGGGAATAAACGTTGGACTGGAGTAGACTTACTGTTATTCTACTATAGACTATTGTTATTCTAGCAGTGGAAGATCTTTTATCATTGATATGGAGGCTGTGGCCACCAGAGATTCTGAGGGAAGGAAGAGGGGAAAAATTGGTGTAATATGGGGGCATTTTTGGGACATTGGAATTGTCCTGAATGACGTTGCAATGACAGATACAGGCCATTATATATCTTGTCATAACTTACTAAATTGTGTGGGAGAGAGTTTAAACTATAAGGCAAACTATAATCCACACTTAGTGGCAATACTCTAATATGTTTTCAGCAATTGTAACACATGTACCACACTAAAAAAAAAAAAAAATCATTGTTAATGTTTTCTTCTCACATCAATTAGCTACTAATCCTTTATTCAGCATCCCTTCATAATATCTCCCTCTTCTCTTTCTTCCATTTCCCCTGCTGTAGTCATGACTAGAGAAAATCCAGGGCAACGAGAAAGGAGAGAACCAGTACTTAAGTTATTTCTCCATTTCTTGTCCTTAGAATATTCTGAATGTGCCAAGCTGCCACATTTATATTTCCTAATTATTACTTCACATCTCAGAAACTTTGGATAGCTCTCTGCTATTTTCTTGGCCTTCAAAGTCCTCTACAAAACTCATCACAATTTTACTTTAAATTTTAATATTTCATTTTTTTTCGGATGCCTCTAACTCTAACCAGAAGACTTCACTCGTTGTCTCTCATGCAAAATCCTGATTCTTTTCCCTTCAGAATGGGTTACCCCACCTCCATCTTCATCGCTACTCACCTTTTGAAGTTATACCTAATCTTTTACCTGCTCCATGGAGAATTTTCTAAAGATTCCAGACAGAGTGAACTTTACTTTCTCTGAATATGTCTATCTTGTGCCTTTATTTTTTTTATTTGTAATTTGCATATATATATGTCCATATTCATACAATATAAAATTCTAAAGATTAAAAGAGAAATTCAGTGAAAATCTGCACTGGCCCTAGTCAAGGTCTTCTCTCCAGAGATAAACACTAGTAACAGTTTCTTGTGTATCCTTCCAGAGAAAATTTATATATATTCAAGCTGACAGTCATGCTACATATCGTCCCCCCTCCCCAGATTATGTACTATGTTATACCTCACCATTTGGTACTGAATGATGTATTTTGGAGATTCTTACATAAAGGAGTTTCCCCTTTTTAAAGGCTACATAATATTCCATTAATATATTTAACAATTTTTTTACTTACTCTATCCTCTAGATATAAAAACAGCATTATATTATTCTTTAAAACTTGTAGCACTGTTAAAATTTCCCTTTATTCTCTCCCAGGCAGAGGGCAGGAATTATACTCTGCAGCAGTTCATAATAGATATCCAAGATAATTGTTCAATAAGTATAAACCACAGCTATCAAACAGCCAGGTACAGTATATACAATGACAATATTTGTCACTCATAAAACATAACAAAATTTTAGTACTTTATATATCTGGTAAATTTTCAGAAGTACTTGGATAATTTAAAAATTGGTTACATTTATTTTTATAGTAATTGGTCCAGGTAACTCTTAGCAATGTTTTCTATTAAATAAGCTTTTACAGAAAAGCCAGAAACTTAGGAAGGTTATATTGAAAGCTTAGGGACCAACTACTAAAGTGTAATATATGTTAACATAAAGTAATATAAATAAAATTGATTCTTGAATTTAAATTGTTAATATAGAAAGATGCAGCTATCCAGAAGATTCAGAAAAACATATCAATTTATGGGGAATTTTATTTATTTTACTGCTTGCTTGTTTTAAATTTAAAATCAAAGATAACTATATATATTTTATACCTATTGTAACAATTTATCTTTGAACTTGATATTTTTAAAAGACACCAATTTTAATCATTGAATGTAGTGGCATGCCAGAGAAAAATATAACTGGAAAAGATAAATATGACAGGATCAGTTTTAAGTCCATGAAGAATTTTAGATACATTCTTATCCTATAATTTTTCTTGTTTAAGGTATAAAATAAACCACAAGGGTGCACTGTTTAACAGAAGTACAGTGCTCTGATTTTTCCTTTTTTCCCCCCTCTTTGATATAGCAGAAAGAAAATGCTTATTTGATATGGGTAAAGCAATAGACATTGAAGTTAGTGACACAGATAACAGTAATACATGACAAAGTGATTTATAATTAGTACAGTTGTATCTACTAATGTTGAACTATTGGTATTCTTTTAAGTTGATGAATACTATGTTTGCCTTAGTCAAGGCTTGCAGATAAGTCAGTCTATCTGTTCTTGGAAAAAATTTAGTCAACCACACATATTTTTTGGCTGTCCACTTTAATAATTTGCCTCATTCCTCTAAGATATTTCTCAATATTAGCAAATTGAGTGACTTTGGAACTTAAACTGCAAATAACTCAAGAAGCTTTTGATTTTCTCAGTTACCATTCAAAATTGAATATGTGATTTCTAAAAAGGACTCAAGAACGATCCAAATTAGTGGAATAACTTATTCTAACCTTTCTTTGGACTATTTCTACATCTAAAATTATTTTCTCCATCTAGAGAATATATTTTTAAGGAACAAATATTTCACTTTCATTTCTGTGGTGTACTTTTCATATTCCCAAATTTCTCTGCACTCTCACGATTGCAAGCCTCTTTTCATTTTCCCTTTAAAAGGTGAATGAATATACTGTCTTCTACAAAAATGTTCATTTGAAAAAGACGACTTACTAATCAGAATTTTTTGGCAGTTTTTCTAAGTATTTTTCTAGCATTTTGTGAATATGATCCTGCCTAAAGATTTGAAATGCCGTTTGTTTAACAAAATATATAATAGCTGGCTCATGCTGTTATTTGCATGAACCATATCACATATAAAATATATATAGGTATTTACACTAAGATTGGCATTTATGAAACTCAGTAACTCAGAAATTCAATGACATTGATTTAAATTGAAGGTGACTTAGAATTCTGGGGTTAAAAATAAGCTTAGAAGTCTGGTTTCTGCAACTTAACTGCTGACCAAGTGTCTGTGAAGAGTATATTTAATGAAATCAATGGTCAAAGGATGCCCTGGTCTTATCGACAAATGAAACTTTTAAGCCTCTTTTACATTTGAAGAAGAAGAAAAAGAGTTGGCTAGAAGTTGTGAGTAATCTTTACCAATAGAATTGACAGAGCCTCTTGGGAATTCTGCATCTTTGCATGTGTTTGGTGGAGCTTTGTTGCTTGTAATTATATATGCAACAGCAAACAGGTTTTCCCTTGACAAATAGCATGGTATGTCATTTTCTTTGGGATTTGGAGTTTTGGCTGGAATTATAGTAAGGAATGATCTTTATTGGACATTTCATTTGGTCTCATTTTGCATTCTGCTGCAGACAAGTGAGTCAAATATTGAGAAATTGCATTTCTTTGCCATGCAGTATTATGCAAGTGAAATTTAATACTTAGAGTGTTAGTTTTTTAACAAGTGTTTTAATTTTCTTTCAAAATGTTTTACATTATTCATTTCTTACTCAATTTTAGCTTTTAATATTTTTCATGGTTTACAACCAAGTTTACAAGCTTATTCATGAAATATACAAATATATATTTGGTTTTAGTTTTTTTAAATGAATTTTAATCCTATTTATTTGACTCAGAGTAAATAAGGTTGTACTGCTCTGTTGGAATGGAGCATGTCTTTGTAATCTTTAAGAAATATACCTCATTTTAGTTTTTTCTCCAGGTTATCACAAAGCATATGCTCTTCCCTTCCATTCTCCTCTTATACTTATTATATAGAAAATGGACGACACACATAATTCTACAATTGCCTAGGAACAGTGGTTACCATGGCATTTGCAGTTTGATATACGGGATACAGCTGTCTGTACTTCCAAAAATATGACTTGTCAGCAGAGAGACACACAATATAATATTTAATCTGCTTTCCCTTTTAAAGCTTTCCCAGGCATAACACATACTTTGCCGTTGTACTTTTCATCAGATTTTCCAATGGTCATAATCACAGAAGTAATGGCTGGTGCTTATATATTGCTTACCAATATACCAGGCAAGGTTCTAAGCACATTACTCATTTAATCCTCATAAAACTCCTCTGAGCCATTGGTTTCTGCCAGCTTTCCCTCTGACCTAAAAGTAATATACTTATTATAAACTTATTAAACTTTAAAGAATAATACTATTCAAAGAATAGATCCTTTATGGAATTAAGGTGATTTTCTCTTCCTTAGCTTTTAGTGTACAGAATATTGTAGCTCCCTGAAGTTGCATACTGAGTTGGTAAAATAGCATTGGAAGACATTACAAGTACTCATAGTATGAAGTTAACTTGGCCTCTTTACCACTGTGACATATGGGACCTCCTGGGGAGACTTGCCCTTCTCTGGTAACCAGCATGTGTTAGCAGAGGTTAGGGCAGAGAGAAGCAGGCTTCTCTTCTGCAGCCGTGGTGTAAGCCCACAGGGCCACTTGAATAATGCCTGCCCTACTGCCTTGACTTCCTTTCTGGGATGAATTAAGTTGGCCTAGGTTGTTCTCCTGGTTGCTACTTCACTCTGTTATTATTTTTTAATCCCTCAAGCAATAAACTCAGTTAACCTGTAGATATTTGGTATCCTTAGACCCTGCCCCTAGACAGACCTCTGTCTTTATTACTGTGATAACCACAGAGAAGCATGGTGATCACCATCTTCTGTCCTTCTTACTGGAATCTGGACTCTGCTCTCCACTGGTTCGTCCTTTCATTTTAAATCCAAGATGTATTACTGACTTTGGCCCTCATCTTTGAACAATCAAAAAAAAATTCACTAGTAAGATGTGGTTATATGCTATCTCAGACTTTTGGAGAGTTGATGAATTGAAAGCCAAGATTGCCTCAGGAAGAGAAATGTAAAAACCTTATAAGGGTAAAACACAGGTTTTTAAATTTTGTTCCCTTTTTTTCTCTGATCTGCATGGAAAAGGGCTAGAAAGGAAGTGTGATAGCAAAAGAAGCCCGGATATGGCTTGAGAGATAGTCTTGGATTCTAATGTTAGGTGTGTTGGGTTCTTCTTTGCATCTTCTTTGTCGTCTTCTACCTTGAGCAAGCCATTGAATTTCTCCATCGCTTGGTTTTCTCCTCTGAAGAGAAAGATTTTGTAATTAAATTTCCCAAAGTCTATTCCAACTCTAATATTATACAATTGTTTTATTATTTTATCTTTTAAAAATGGCTTTTAATAGGTGAAAGTTCCTTGCATGAACCTTTGAATTGATCAGTGTTAACCAGATAATGACATCTAGTCCTGGTATTATTCCTGAGGATTTTTTGAACCCTAAAGTATAATAGTAAAATAAAACATTGAGTAACTGATATCTCATCTCTCCCTGAACTCCTGACTGTAACACAAAAGTCAACACAAGTGTGTTGGACATCACCAAATATAGGAAGAAGACATAACGTTTGATGAAGACATGCTCAGGGTAATGTTTTTTTCAACCAGAGGATACAAATGTTTTCATTAACCAATGATAAATTGAAAAATAGATGACTTTTGAGAGAAATCTAGGCAGGCTTGGCCACTTAGAATCCTTTGAAAGGGTTTAATTTTAGTTAATAATAATAATAAAAAACAAAACAAAACAAAAAAAACACCACAGGTCACTAGTGCTGATGGTACAGCCATAAGTGAATCCTATTCTAATCTCATTGCTTCTTCTCAGAATATTTATTTCAACATACTTATAAGAACAGCCTTAAAATTGGCAGAGTAGATGATTATTTACAAAGGGTGAATTAAGAACTCTAGACACTGATAATACTGCCTTGTATCTTATTTTCCTAATTCCAGTTGTCTGCTAGTGGAAATGTCCCCTCTATTTCTTAAACTCCTTCACTTTGATGTGTTACGATTTTTCTTAATCTTAGGCTAAGACTTTCAGTGATGAAGGATTTCATGCACAGATTTATATAGAGAATAGGAAAATAGAGTATGAGTCCTAGATTTTGGGGGGTGGAGAGAAATTGCCAACCAAGGGGCAAAGAGTTTACAGCAGGGAAATTCAGAGCACTGAAAACAAAATTCCTGGCCCCCACCCAAAAATAGCAGTTTGAAAAAAAAAAAAAAAATCATCGTAAACAGAGAAAAAAACCAGCATGTATTCCAGTCTCCAATACAAGTCAAATTGCGTGTGTGCACGTGTGTGCATGCAGGTATAAAAGACGTGTGAAAACTTCTGTGAGGGGAGGTGATCTATATTTGTTGGAATTTATGGTGATTTTTCTTTTTTTCCTCTACATCGTATGTGTTGTTTGCATCTTATGAGGTTGTAATAATTTTATGATCACATTATCAATATAATTGATTTCATTATGATAAAAACTTGCCTTCACAGCTTTGCCTATTTTACATAGCTTCCTGTGTTATATTCAAAATAGTATAGTAATTATATATATAATAATATTGAAGTTTAAGAAATCTGACTTGGTTTTCTAAGTTGTACAATTATTTTAGAAAGAATTCTTCCATCAAGAGTTAAAAAAAATATATTAGGTTGACTTTCCATCCTATGGAAAGTTCACTCACTGGGACATACTTCATAATAATTTGGGTAAACTTAATGCCATCATAAGATATTTAATAATTCGTAATGGTGTTTATTGGGAATGTCCAGGTTCTAGAATACAATGTGAACCTTTCTCATAAGAAGAAGAAAAAAATTAGTTCCAAGACAACTGAAGGGATTGCTTAGGTTACCTCCTCTCACCCCAGCCCCGCTCCACATGTGGAAATTGTATTATAAAAAAGAAAATTTTTTTTAAAAAACTTATATTAAAAACATTTTACAATGTCAGTGAAGTTGGGCTACTGTATTTCTAGTCCTTAATTAAATTTGTTTTCTTATTTTTCCACTCGTATTTTCATTTCACTCTTCATCCAGAATATATTGATCTAATTGACAAAATCTTATAATTTAACTATGATTAATAGATGCTTGAATAACTAATACAGAGCTCTGGTACTCAGTACATCTGTTGAATGCCATTTAATTCTATTTTCTTCTGCTAAATTTAGTTCCATTTTGACCCAGTGAATTCTGATCTGGGTGTGAATTCTAGGGGATTAACTATCTGGCATTGCTTTCAACTTGACCTTGTCACTAGTGATTCTGTTTCTCCATGCAGCATTTTCCTTTTCACAGACCATAAAATTTGGTGATGTGAATTCCGGCTTGCTGAGCAGGCAGACTTATCAGTGCCTCTAACTAAAGTAAACAATTGAATATCTCTAATCATTAACCAAAGCATTTTTCACCATGCACATAGAAACCTCTCTGTTTTCTCATTTTGAAAAGCCTTTGGACTTAAAAATAATTTAATCTCAAATGCTTTTTAAAAATTTCAGTAATTAATTCACCAAAAGAAATATATCTTGGTGATTAAAGCTAAAGATAGTTATAAAAAATTCTTTAACTTTGATTCTTCATGTTGAATTTGTTTATGAAATATTTCAAATTTATAAACTATAACACACAGCCATGTACCTACCTCCAAGATGTAATTTACTGGTATTAAATTTTTAGCTTTTATTAAATTCCTTTAAATATACAAGGAAGCTACCTGAGGGGAATCTTAAAGGTGGAGTTTTTAGACACATTGAATTTGACTTATGCACTGGACTAAGCACTAAATTAGACACTGTTGTTAGACACTGTTGGGATTTTAAGGTTGGTTATAACTGAAATTGAATCCAAAGGACTCCTCACCCCACCTCCATCACCAAAGAGGAAGTACAATCTAGAATAAATACCTCCTTTTATTCATATTTTTTACTTTAACCTCTATATAATAACTATCACTTCTTGTATATTTTATTTACAATGTACTTTTCACATACTTTAAAATAGGCAAATTACATGTAATAATATTAGCTAATATTTATGGAGCATGCACAGTGCTAGCCCTGTGGTATTTTAAATATGTCATTTCATTTCAGCATCCTAACTACCTTTTGAGATAGGAACTGCTAATTTTCCCATTTTATAGATAGGGGAAGGAGCTGAAGTTTGTAGAGACAGTACATGGCATGCTTCCTGGTTCAAACCCTGGTTGTTGAGTCCAAATCCCATTTGTTTGCTTACCATTATACTGGGCTGCCTTCCAACATGAAAATGTTCTGTAGTTTCTCTAATCAGGCAAAAATGAGATTCAAAAATAATGGGCAATTCAGTCCTGACTATTGCAAGATTAAAACTATTGGTGGTATATTAGGAACATCCTCCTGAAGTACACAGAAAAATAGGATTTAAGAAAGGTTAGGAAGCAGCTAACTTTCTAGCCTTTTATATATATATATTTTTTTAACATTTTATATGGGAACTCATGTATTACTTAAATAACAAAACATAATTTGCAGTAGTCTAGTAAGTTTACTTTCTAGCATTAGTCGTTCTTGGGTAAACTAACACACAGCCTCCCCAGTACTGTGTGTTAGATAACATACTTATATCTCACAATACACAATAGTGTTCTTGGCTGTCTATTTAGAAGCACCCAGGTCTTCTAACTTAAATGCCCCTTCTTTTCCTGTGGGCTTTCAGTCACACAAAAGATGTTTTCAGTAGATATGAACATCCCTTCTCAAGGCCCAGGGGTTCTTCTACTTTAATTTTAATAGTGATATTTTAGTTAATACCAAATAACTCCAAGTTTGATTTTTATTATCTTAACTTTCCTCATTTGTGTCTTGGATGATTGACATTCTTTTCTAACAGACTCTTTTAAAAAATGCTCTTACCTCTCTGTCTCATAGGACAATAGAAATAAATATTAATTTGTTTCCTTGAACAGTAACACTATTTTATCAGTCATCTCTCAACAACAAAACTTATATCCTTGTCATTAATTAATCTATTGCTGATAATCAAATGCACCATTCTTATTACTTCATAACTGCTGCCTTTGGACCATCTTACATCAATTGTTAAATTTACATTTTTAGCATAAAATTTAAAAATTTAACCATTGATCACAATATGGAATCTAGTTATGACACGCCAATAAGTATACCTTATGTCACTTAGTGATAATCATGTTCTCTTCCCTTGATGTCGTCTTTCTTCGTCTCTTTGATCCAATTGCATCCATTTAACTTTAAAATACATCTGCACAATGGGGTGAGGTTTTAAAACATGTATTCTCCCAAAATATCCATAGCTTTGCCCTCTCAATATACATTCCCTCAACAGTCTTGATAAATGCTACTGAAAAGTTTTTAGCTGGTATGAAAGTGTAATCTGTCTGTTTTGATAAATTTCATATCCTTTATCCATAGAGACACAAATATCCTGTACAAAAATGTTAACTTATTTTAATAGGTTGATTGCAGATCTCTAGGCTGATAAATATGAGTCTATGAGTTATGGACAGTTTCGTATAAGTTTGTGAGTCTAAGTATATGAATTCCACTCTTTTTAAAATTTTATGTTGTCTGCTTTAATATGGTATAACAAAAATTTAAGAGCTCTCCTTTTGGGGATTGAATCATGTCCCCCACAAAAGGCATGTTCAGGTCCCAGCCCCTGTGCATGCCTGTGGTGGTGAACCCATTTGTAAGTAAGACCTTGAAGGTGTTATTAGTTATGAAGATGCCCAGGCTGAATGAGAGTGGGTCTTAATCCAATATTGCTGAAGTCCTTATAAGCAAAGGAAAGTGGATATGGAGAAAGAGAAGCCACAGAAGAAGCAAGAAGCTGGAAGTCAGTGGAATCCAGAAGAGAAAGCAGAAGATGCTGCCATGTGCATTGCCATGTGACAGAGAAGCCGAGGAACTGTGAAGATTGCCAGCCAGCCAGAAGATACCCACCAGGAGGAAGCAAGCCTTCTAGCCTCTGAGGCTGTGAGCTGATACATTTCTGTTAAGCCAACCCCTTGTATGGTGTTTGTCTTAGAAGCCAAGAAACTAAAGCACTCCTAAACAAATACTTATTGCCTGAGAAATAAATGTCATAATGGCTTTTATCAGGTAATAGAAAAGCCCAATAAGTGACATTGATTGGTAATCTGACCCAAGGGAGAAACTGGTTTTTATTTTATACCTCATGAAAGCAGTCAATCAAAATGTGGGAAACAGAAACTAGGAGGAAAATCAAATGCTACCATTACTTCATGCACTCAGCAATTACTTATTGATCGTATCCTGCCTTCTTACTGATAAACTAGGCCTGTGATAGGAGTGAGGCATGCTTTGATAGGGCTTTACAGAAATAAATTCATTCAAGAAATAAAATGATCTTCTGGTGCTTGTGATACTTAGATCAATTTTTTTAAAAAGGTAAGTGCCTTATATGTATATCCAGGTGACCCTCCTCCCATGTATCCCCCATCACCGACACCCCACATAAATGATCCATCATATTTGTAACCCTTCTGTGACCCAAGTGACTCACCCAGGACAACTAACAAGGAGATGATGATGGACAATGATCATCCCAAGGAACCAAGAGAGTCCACAACTGCAAGCAAGAGAGTCCCATCCATCTGCCCCATGGGATCAAGGCCTCCTCTCAATGGGAGGTGGAGTGGGCATTACCAGAATCCTCAGGATTGGGGAATCAACTGTGGACTAGACTTACTGGTATTCTACTATAGACTCATTGTGATTCTAGCAATGGAAGAAATTATATCATTGATGTGGAGGCAGTGGCCACTGGAGGTTCTAAGGGCAGGGAGACGGAAAAACAGGTGAAAAATGGGGGCATTTTCGGGACTTGGGAATTGTCCTGAATGACATTACAACAACAGATACAGGCCATTACATATCTTGCCATAACCTACAAAAATATGCGGGAGAGAGTGTAAACTATAATGTAAACTATAATCCATGTTTAGCGGCAATGATCCAAAATGTTTTCATCTGTTGTAACGAATGTACCACGCTAATAAAGGATGTTGTTAATGTGGGAAATGTAGGGAGCGGGACATATGGGAATCCCCTATATTTTTATGTAACATTTATGTAATCTAAATATCTTTTTTTTTTTTTTTAATTTAAAAAATATATATTTTAAAAAAGGTAATGCCACATTGTTTAGGATAATTCTTGGTTAAATATCAGGAAAGAGTCCTTCTCCCTAATGATCCCTAAATTAATTAGTTATATATCTTCAGTAAGAAGGTTTTTTTTAACTTTTTATTAAGTTGAAGTTTATCATTCTTACAAGAACATTCATAAGCAATAAGTGTACAGTATAAGTTGTGAACTTACAAAACAAACATGCATATCATCATACATGGCTCCTATACATCACTCCACCACCAACACCTTGCATTATTGTGAAACATTTGTTACAAACTATGAAAGAGCATCATCAAAACATTACTACTAACTATAGCCAATATCTTATATTTGTTGTATTTTTCCCCCAACCCACCCAGTTAATGACACCCTATATTAGTATTATTTATTTGTTATAGTTCATGAGAGAATGTTCTCATATTTGGTTAACAAGTTTTTTATTTAAACAAATTCCTTTATTTTCTACTCAAAATGATATTGAAATATGGATAGTCTTTTGCTATTTTTTCTCAGCTTTCCATTGGAGAGGACCCTTCTCTTGAATTATTTCAAAGTTCCAAGCAGCAATTGAGTATCCATACCCACCCTAGGGGCTATGATCACAATATTTAATCATAATTTACTTTTGAGACTCTAAATCAAAGTCTGTGTTGGGTCCCAGTCTTTAACTCTTTTCTTGATGGATCGTGGGGAGGTCTGAAGTGTTCTGGGGGAAGGAGCAGAGTCGCGGGGACCTAGGAAAGGAGCATTGGTAGATTGCAGCCATTTGTCAACTTTCAGAAGAATTTAATATTTTGACAACTAGTAGAGTGAGCCAGCTGTCACCCTGCCCCCTTGCTAAGAGGAGTTGTTAGTGAGAAGTTTGTTCAATTAAGTGCCTGCCACGAGGGACCTAACTCTGCTTCTGTCCCTATGGGATGACCCGGCTTCATCTTTAATACCTAACACAGTTGGCATTGATGTTAACAAATTAAAACTTTTCTTTTCTCTTTTGGGGCAGGCTTTTCTTCTGTGGCAGAAAAGTTAAAAAATTACAAAATACTAAATTTGCTAAATTTTTCTTGGCATGTAGTAAGTATAAAGACTGAAAAACAGCTTATAAGTTAGTTCACTTCCCTAGATGTACTTCCATATATTGTCTTGTAAAATTGGAAAGACACAAACTTTCTATACTGTCCCAGATAAAGTTTAAGTCCTTTTATTTACAAATGAAAAAGGCAGTATTTTATTTATTCTTTCTTTCACTCAGTGAATATTTACTGAGACATTTCCATGAAATAGACATTGTTCTGGAGATACAGCAGTGAACAAAAGAGAAAAACAGTCCTTGCCTTTATATACTCAACCTTAGTGGAGCAGGTCATAAACAAGGTAAATAGTATGTTAGCTATTAAATGTTGATGAAAATAAAGTTATGAAGAGAAATAGGAAGCATGGAGGAAAAGGATAGGGCTCGTGGAAAAGGTGTCATTTGGTAAAGAACCTGAAGAAAATGAGGGAGTAAGACATTAAGTTATTTGAAGAAAGGGCATTTCAGACACAAGAACTACCAAGTGTGACAACTCAGAGGTGGGAACAATCCTGGCACATTTGAGGAACAACAAGAAAACCCAAGTGGCTGGAGTAGACTGAGCCACTCTACAGGTGGAGAAGGAGGTTGTCAGAGAGAGCTAGGCTAGAAGGCGCAGGTGGCCTTACCAGACATTATAAGGATAGCCTTAGAAGTCAATGGGAAATCATTGGTGAGTTTAGAACTGAGTGACCTAATCTGACTTAAGTTTTAATAGGATCCTTCTTGCTGTTATGTTGAAAAAGGACTCTAAGGAAGCAGAATCCTTTTATAAGGTTTTTGAAATTATCCAGGCTAGAGATGATGGTGAGTTGGACTCTGTGGTAGCAGTCAAGTGGGTACCTGATGTCTTTTAAGGGATGAGTCAGCACAACAGACTCAAATGATAGTGTGGGAGAGAAGACACGAGGGTAACTGCAAAGTTTTTGGCCTGAACAAATGACTTGCTCTTAATGAGCCAGGGAAGACTGTAAACAGACTGTGTGTATGTATGTGTGTGTGTGTGTGTGTGTGTGTGTGTGTGTGTGGTGGGGGTGGGGGCTGTTCAGGGGGGTAATCAGGATATCAGTTTTTGGCGTGTTAACTTTGAAATGGCCTTAGACGCCTAACTGGAGATCGAAACAGAGGTCCAGGATGGAGACATACATTTGGAATTCATCAGAAATATAAATATTATATAAAACCAAGAGACTATATGAGCTCACCAAGAGAGTGAACATGGTAAAGAGAAGATGTCCAAAGACCGAGCCCTGGATCACACCAATGTCAGGAGATGAAAAGCAACCAACAAGAAAACTAAGTAGCCAGAGTTAGGATTTGTATAGAGTAAGGAATGTGGTTTCCTGAGTGTCAGCAAAAGACAATTTTTAAAAGGAGGGTGGTCAATTTTGTTTAATGCTGCGAATAGTGCTAATAAATTAATTCTGAGAAGTAGCCACTGATTTAGTCATATGGTTGTCATTAGTGACATTGATAGGAATAGCTTCAGTGGAGCAAAGGATTGGGAAAGCCTGATCAGAAGGGTTCAAGTAGGAGAAGAGAAATTGGAGACAAAAATCAATGGACAGCTCTTTCAAGCAGTTTTCTTGTAAAGAAAAGTACAGGATGACTTGGCAATTGGCCAGGTGGTGCCAGCCTGCTGAGGCAGGATTGTCTTAGGGTCTGCTGACAGTCACATGCTATGAATGTGAGCATTAGCCCTTTGTAGAGTCAGTGACCTCAAATGACCTTTCCGTGGGTAGATATATAGATATTTGAAATATTTTTCATTGATGCATTAGTGTAAAAAAGAGCCAGCTGTCTTAACATACAAGTATTCTTCCCTTTTGTACCCCTTGCTTTGCTTCCAGTGTTTTCTCCAGATTTTTTTCTTGGAAAGTTAGTTTTTAACTGTTTTGCTTATGCATCCTCTATATTATATTGTTTATATTATAGTTAGTTGTTTGCTTGTTAGTCTTCTATCATAGCCTAAGTTTCTTAAGAAGGACCATATTTTATTTTCCTTTACATATCCGTTCCATAGCCCAGCTCCTGGCATGTGGCAGATGTTTCATAATGCTTTTAGAATCAATGGCTATTATGTTCCATTTGGTATATGATGTGTTTGACATAAACATCAGTGTCTTCCTAAAATTTATTAATTTCTAAATAAAAAATGTCTTTGGTCATTTTATTTTCCATAGAGCCCCTGTGGAGCAGGCATAGTGAGGACAGGCTCACTGCAGCTCAGTAGCACATCTGTAGAAAATTCATCTTTGAAAAGGACAAAGCGAAAAGCACCCTCCCCACCCTCCAAAATACCCCTGCATCAAAGTGATGAAAACAGCCGTGTGACTGGTAACGTTACTTTCCACATTCATATTAAATTTGTGTTGTGTTTGTTTAATCTAGACAGAAATGATAAAGGTCATAAATTGCCTTTTTGTTAAATGATAATTTACTTGCGCTTTTTATAGTCTCTGATTATTTATACTTAACTGCTTTTAAAAATCTGCCATGTAAAAAAATTAAATGAAACACTTTGCAGATCCATTATCCCAAAATGAGCATTAGTGAATTTATTCAGAAAGATACTGCCATTCCAGGATTGACTACATGTAGGAATGGGAATTTAAATGAATTTTAGTTGTATCAGAGCTGGACTTGAAAATGGCTTCTAGAAACGTTAGGGCTCATCTCATTGTGAGTTATATAAAAATAGTTATGTTAAATATTAAGGAATTGTTTCATTTGTGAATGTTACTGATTCATAAGTTTCATTGTTTCTTCTAGCCCTGCAGTCATTAGAAGCAAACAGTGTTTCAGGAGCAAACTCTACTGAAGGATTATCCAGTCCAGGTATAACACCTGTACTCCACATTGTGTAACTACTGAGACGGATGAGCTTTCCCATGACAGTTGGGGATTGAATCCAATATAGTACTCTGAATATTAAAGAGAACCAGATTCTTTGGCCCCATTTCCCAAATTTTATATTATAAAATGATTTTTTCCCCCCTGAGATTAAAGTATGAAACTGGTAGAGCATTAAAATTCAGTTCTGGAAATGTACTTTGTGAACCTTATTATGCACATCATAATTAGAAATGTATTTGGTGTGTTCAGAAGAAAACTTACATAAAGTCATAAAGTACCATTTCTTTAAGCAATTGTCTCAGGTATGAATTCAACATACATAGCTTGCTATTCTAATGGTATAAATTTTTTTATTATAATGAACATATTTTCTATTATATGTTTCTCATTTTGGATTCTCTCCAAATAAAGAAACTCAGTAACAATAAAATAATTCAGTCTATTCTAGGAATAAGTATGATAAAACTTCTTAATCAGAATTAAAGTAGACATAAATGAATATGGTAGACTAGTAATGTCATTTAAAAATAGGAGATTATTATGCCAGTACTTTAGCATGGAGATAAATTGATAGATATGAAATTTATAATGCTACCTAATTTTTACACTTTTTATTCAAAAATACAGGAAGAATTCAGGAGCATCCAAATGCTCG
>JAQZBX010009429.1:20859-46225 GCA_029593785.1 Cabassous unicinctus
AAAAAAAAAAAAAAAAAAAATACTATTAGCTAAGATAACTAGAAATGATTTTTCTCAGCTCCCTACCCAGAATATCAATGACAGAGTTTTGTTCTACAAAAGAAATTTATTGGATAATATTTACTTAAACTGTGAAAGTGAAATTAAAAGATTCTGATAATAAGAAAAAAGGTATGAATGTTACTGAAACTTGCCTTGATATCTCCTTCTATTTCTCTTTCCTTTTAACTCTTGTTTAATGCATGGACAATTGTGAACTAACAAATCTGGCTTCTTCAGAATTGCTTCCTGGTCTCTGCTTACCTTAACTCTGTTGTCTGAGTGCGTTTCTCCAGGTTCTACTCCTTTGGCAGAAGCCTCCCATGGCCCTGGGCTCTCCTGTCAGCCGCAGTGCACTGAGCCCACACTGTCAGATGAGTGCCCTGGAACGCCAGAGGCAGCCGCAGCGTCGCCCACACGTAGGTGGTGGGGCCTTTCCTTGCTGGAGCTTTGTTTAATGCAGATTAAGATGTCCTGAGGGATGGATTTGGTTACTTGTTGAACCCTCCTGTAAATACAGTTTATAAAGAAATAGTAGTTTCCCCCTTTTCACTTGAAATTTTATACCGATCTGGAGTTTGATATTTTTCCTAACCATATAGATGAATGACAAGAAATAAGATGAATAAAATTAGCAGCTCTGAAGGACTTCCATTTCACTTCTATTTAGCTTTGTTATTTTCGGGGGAATTGCCTGGTCTTTATTATTTTCAATATGTAGCACTACATGAGTATATGTGTGTGTATTCCTTATTGAACAACTTCCTTGTTACTGAGGTATGAACTTATTTTCTACGGTATTGCTTTTGATTGGGTATTTTGTTTTGAAATTATTGGAATTATTTTGTTATCAGATGGTAAGACTTGAAGTTATAACATAAGTAATCTTAAACAATTTTTTCAGTGACTCAGAAACAGTCTTCATTACTTCAAACCAGTTATTTAAAATTAGTATACTATCACATACTGTGGTGGGCATGCAAAATCATGTGACCCTTTTGGAAAAGTTTGGCAGGTGTGTTTTTCTTAATAATATTTAAAGATTCATTTTTCATACAACTCATCAATCCCACTCCTAAGAAAAAATGAAAACCAGTGTTTATTAAAAATCTGCAAGTGGGTTATAGAGCATTTTTATTCATAATTGCCAAAAATGGGGAAAAATCCAAATGTCCCTAAATTGTGGTCCATTTACACGCTGGAAAATATCCAGCCACAAAAAAGAGAGAAAAGAATAACTGAAACACGGAACAATATGAATTAATCTAATGCATCACGTTAAATGAAGGAAGCTAGACTCAAATGACTACATGCTGCATGATTTCATTCATATGACATTCTTGCAAAGGCAAAACTGTAAGGACACTGGTGTGGCCAGGGACTGGGTTGGAAAGAGGAATTGGTTGGTTACAAAGGGATAAAGGAATTTTAGGGGATTATGAAATTGTTCTATATCTTGATTGTGGAGGTGTAAAAATTCAAAGAATTGACTTTTAAAAAGGGTATATTTTACTTCAATGTAAATTATACCTTGTTTAAGAAAAATGAAAGAAAGAAAACAATTCTGCCTGGCATCAGCTACAACAGTCTGACACAGAATGAGCATTTTTAAAATTACTGAATTTTTTAAAAAAGTATTTAACTAGAATAGATTTCATTTAATACATTCTATTTTAGCAAAGAATAATATTTGTCAGGCAATTTTACCATTTTTGTCATCTCCAGGATAGATATGCAGGGTATTCTAAAAGGCTTTGTGAAGTTTTCAAATTTAATAACTTCACAAGTAAAGTGTTACAAACTTACAGAAAACATCTTTTGAGTTTATTTTACATTTCTTTTTCACATATTACATTTTGTGAATTTAAATAAAATTTGAATTTTATGCTTTTGTTTCAACCATTGCAATATTCAGAAAGACTGAAAAGATTAAAAATATTAAAATTATGTAAAACTAAATAAGTACAAAATAATTTTAAATAATTATACTTTCAAATAACTTTTTTTAAAGTTTTTAAATTCATACTTCTTGAAGTTATTAAATCTTAAAACTGCACTAAGATTTTGGATCCTATGTCTGTGTTCCTTGGAAGGGTATATTCTTCCTCTAGAACTTACAAAGCTGAAATATCCATAGTTGTGATACAACGTTTGTCAGAATTATTTAGCCCATTGTTTACAGGCTTTGCTCTTTTTTTGAGGTACAGAGGCCAGGGATTGAACCCTGGACCTCATATGTGGGAAGCTGGAGCTCAGCCACTGAGCTACATTGGCTCCCCTGAGTTGGTGTTTTCGTTTGTTTCCTTGTTTGTTTTTTGTTTTTAGGAGGCACCGGGAACCAAACCTGGGACCTCCTATGTAGGAGCAGGCACTCAACCACTTGAGCCACATCCACGCCCCTGCTTATTTTTTTTGTAGGCTAAAATCTGATTATTAGATAAGTTTGTTAAGACAAACAAAACATATTCGAATCAGTATTTGCAAAGCTTGGAAAAATCTGTATAGTCAAAAACAACAAACTGTCAAAGTTCTCTTGGATAAATAGAATTTTTTTTTAAGGAATCACTGACTTTTCTAAAACTTTCCAGTAATAGAAATGTTTTTCAAGCTAATACAAATATAAAAGTTAAGAAATTCTATATGATGCTTGTTATAACAAAATTATAAAATCCCACAAAAATTATTTGGAAGAATTACTTTTGAAATAAGTAATTCATTCTTCATACTTTAATTAATTGAAACCAGTTTCTTCGTGACGGCCCCAAGCTTAAAGAAAAATTTTGTATTTCTGAAATGTTTTTTTATGGGGTATAAATAAATAGGGATAGCAATAATTTGCCAAATGTTACCTTAGTTAATGTAATTTCCAGAAGAGCTTGCTACCTTGAGGAACCATTTATAAAATACATTTGTATCTAAACCACCATGACCTTTCAAATTTACCATTACTTCATAGATGCAATATTTCAGCATGGACTCATAGTATTACACATTGGTGTCAAAATGATTATTTCACATTTTATGACAAAGCAAGATTTACCAAAACACATATATTTGAAAATTCACTTAAACTCAAATTGTTTAATATTTTTTCTGTTGAATAATCTGATTTTCTTATTTTTAAATAAAAACTCTAAACGTCCCACATTTTTTAAAAAAAAGTATAAAGAGCACCTTTTTCTGTCTATATGCCTAAAGAAAATACATGTTAAGTACTTTAAGTAGTCTTCAAGAATG
This sequence comes from Cabassous unicinctus, assembly GCA_029593785.1. Lineage (NCBI taxonomy): Eukaryota > Metazoa > Chordata > Mammalia > Cingulata > Chlamyphoridae > Cabassous > Cabassous unicinctus. The sequence goes on from JAQZBX010009429.1 coordinate 24,136, forward strand.
TTAAAATTTTTATTAAATTGTGTGGATATTGCTCACTATAATCCAATACCTCAATACATATTTTTTCCTCTCTTGGTAAAAACTAAACATTTAAACATCATTCAGCTGCAATATATTGTATTAATAGAAGTGTTTACATGCATTTAAATAAGCAAAGATCCAGAACCTCATTCTTTGGTTTAAATTTACTTTCACAGATAGTCTGGACAAAAAGTATAGATATACTTTTACCTGCTTATGATGGCTTCTCTTTCTGGACATTTGTTGTCAGGGATAAGGAATAATGATAAAACACATATTTATACAATGAAATATTAATCCTAGTTATTGAAGAAGTCACACACACAAACTCTCACACAAGCCTACATAGACACATACACAGTGATATGGGATGATCTCTAAATATAGTAAGTGGAGAAAATAGGTGGAAAACATTGGGTATAGTATGCTTCCATTCATATTAAATAAACCAACAAAACAGAAGGAAAAATATGAGTATGCATATAGATTTATGAATGCATATTACACTTTCTGTTAAAGGAAGTTGCCTCTGAGAATCAAACTGGGAGGTAATAAACTTCGCTGTATAATATTTGTTCTATTTGCATTTTAAAAGATTATATTAAGCATCTAGATAAGTGGTTCTTAGCCTTGGTTACAACTAAGTATCATGGGGAAAATGTTTTAAAATCTTGGTTCCATCCTCTAGAGATGCTGATTTAATAGGTATGGAGTGGGTATGAGCATCAGTATTTTAAAAAGGGCTCATGTCATTCCAAGTGTGGTCAGTACTTGGAATGATGACCACTGAGTTAAACTTAATAGCACTCTGGTAGACAACACATAATCTCAGATTCCTTTAATTTGCATTTAGAGAGGTATTTAGAGTTAGTGCATGAATGCAAAAATCACTTAACTGAGGGAAGTGGATATAGGATATATAGGATATATAGGATATAGTGGATATAGGAAGTGGATTACCTGCTTCCTATGTACAATGTCCCAGGTTCGATCCCCAGTACCTCCTAAAAAAAACAAAAACAAAAAAATACCTTGGGGGAGCCAGTGTAGCTCAATGGTTGAGTGCCAACATTCCTTTGTACATATTAGGTCCCGGATTCAATCCCTGGCGCCGGTTCCTGAAAAAAATCATTTAACTGAAAGAAATACTCTTAAGTGAAATATGTAATTTCAAATTTATGTGATAAACTCTTGTTTCTACCATGAGACCTAGAGTGATAGCATATTATTTTTAGAATTCTAATGTGTCTGAAAAGTTTGTATGTTAACATAATGACTCACCATTAAAAAAGTATTTCACTGTGAGTTTTGAATCAGAATTTAAAAGAGTCTAGCTAATTATTATTTAAAAATTACTTCCTTGCCAGGATTGCATAGAATGAATGAAGGAAATTAATATTTAGAATTATATCTGCATTTCTTTGTAGCTGGAATAAGCTCTGATTTCAGCCTTAAAGAGATAGATGAAAAAGAAGAACTGAGTGACGTGCCAAAAGATCAAAATGAAAATATTTCTCTGAAGTCACAAGATATTCCTTTTTTATCTTCTGATATATTAAATACACCAAAAAATGATCCTGACTCAGCCCTTGGCAATGATACTATAGAGTCCTCACAAAACTCCAAGGAAGAAAAACAAGAAATTAGAAACACAGATGGACAGTAAGTTATCTGTGTGCCAGAAGTTCTAGAGGTGCTTTGATTAAAATTAATACTAGTTTTCTGAAATGTAGATCTGGTATTTTGTACACAAATATAGCCAGCCTTTTGCTTTTAGACTCCATCCTTTTTATCATCATTATTGATAAAGTATTCAAATAAAATCAAGTTCAACAGTTTTGATATCCTCTGCATCAGTTAAATCATAACATAAATTTAATTTGTATGACTCAAAAATTAAAGATTTTTTTGCCTATTATTGATTTGACTTCAATGAATCATTTAATTTTCAATTTTTACCACATTCTTCTCAAAGATTTTCATTAACAGCTGTATATATGTGTGTGTGTATATAAGGAGTGCTGCTTGTTAATTATATTAAATCACCAAAATTATTTTTACAGTTGATTTTATGATGCAGATAATCATGTAAGAGAACATTGGAAGGCATCTGATACTTATTCTTGATCCTAGGAATTGAAAGCTATACTAATGTCCACTTACACTGTTTGGAATACTACACCATGAATAAAGATGAAATCATCTAGGCAAAATAAACCATCTTCATCAAAGTTTTGCTGTATTTTGAATGGGATTGTCTCCAAATTAAACTATTCTATCACCAAAGAAGACATCAGTGAGGTCAATCCACATCCTGTCTTACACAGTTGACCTTGCCAGATGCCAGACTAAAATGTTTTCATTTAATTCCCTTTTTCTTTAAAAGACAAATAGCTAGTAGTAACAAAATAAAGACACTGATTTGGAAAAGTGTCCATTTTACCAAGTTTCTTACATCTCTTTGTAATGGGGCCACCTTATGAAAGCTAATGTTTCATAGCAGCATTTCTTCTGTTCTATTTTTTCTTTGCTTTTAAATTTCCAGTATTTGGCAGAAGGAGATGATTATTTCAGTCCATCTGTCTTTGGAAATTATTGCCTGTTCTCTCATCGTGTGTGCATGTGTGTTTGAATGGCATCAATATATAACATACAATATCATATTTTACAGAGGAACACATATTATGGTATATAATACAAGCAATGAAGAGATGGCAATTGACAGTGTAAGAAACTTGAAATCATCAGGCACAAACCAAGAGAATGGTGAGTTATATAAATAATAGCAAACACAGTCATAGTATTTATTATGTGCCAATATCTGTTCTTAACACTTTACACATATTAGCTCATTTAATTTGGTATATTAACTCATTTAATACTTACCTCATTTATCAGGTAGATATTTTTAGTTCTATTTTACAGATGGTTGAGCCACAAAGATATTAAATAACTCACCTGAAATGAGTCCAATATGTGGTAACCTAGTATTTGAACTCAGGAAATATTACTCCAAAGTCTGCTCTTAACCATCATGTGTACTGCTGTGTTTGTTTGTTTATTTTTGTCAAATCTTAGAGATTATATAACTTAGGTCTTAGATCATAAAGATGTATACTCTATGCATCTATTTGTGATCTGTGTTTCTCTTTTCCTTCTACTAACTTCCTAGCCCAAGCATGATTTACTTTATATTCACATTGCAACACCTTAGTTGAAACTTGTTTGCCTGATTTTCGAGGCCTAAGCAATCTAATTATGTAACCTTATTTACCACTATTTCTCAATACCTATCTTCAAATCAAGACCATTTTTTCTGTTTCTCACATTTAGTTCACTAAGCTCTATCATTAGGCCTATGCTCATGTTGTCTTTTTCAGGCAAAACAATTTTCCATCTGTTTTACCCATACAACTTCCACCCAAATCCACCACTTCATTTATTTTGTTATTTGATTACTACAGTCCATGTAGAAACTGTAGTCTTGATTCCTCAACTAAATTGGACAGTCTTGGATCAGAAAAATGACATCTGATACTTTTCTGATTTCCTCATAGACCTAGTAAAATGCTGAGCACAAGTAGTTACTCATAAAACATATACCATGGGACTGAATTCCAAAAAATTATACTAACAAACACAGAATGCAAGTAATGCACAATGGTATTTTAAGGGTATAAGAAAGAAGTGGCTCATAGTCCAGTCTATTATATTAATATATAAAACTAGGTTAAGATTCTTAAAAAAAGAAAATATAGGGTTATAAATATTCATATTTGGCTAAGACATGGAGAATCCCAATGTCAAAAGCAAATATTTATATATATTGTTTTTCATGTGTGGGTATTTATTAATTAACTTGAATATATATGTCCCTGATTCATTTTCCCCCATATTCAATACCCTACTAAGACACCATACTGAAAATGTCTAAAAGCATATAACTTCCTTATTTTTTCCTCTTGATTCAGTTTTCACAGAATATACTATGATGACAATAGCATTGCTAATGAAAAGTCATGATTTAAAGACTGCTTTCTTCTTCTTAAAATCATAATCAAATTAAATCATTTTTGCTAAGATTTTGCCATCAGGTTAGGGTTAACATCCTGTTTTAGTTTCCTAGGCAGCTCAGGCAAATACCATGCAATGGGTTGGCTTACACAATGGGAATTTATTTGCTCACAGATTTGAAGCCAGGAAAACGTCCAAATCAAGGCATTATCAAGGTGATGCATTGTCCCCAAAGACTGTGGCCTTCTGGAGCTGGCTGCTGGTGATCCTTGGTTCCTCTGTCACATGGCAAGGCACATGGCAGCATCTCCTAGTCTCTTCCATATCTTCTGGTTTCTGCCTCCTGTGGCTTTCTTTCTCTGTGTCTGAATTTCATTCTCTTATCAAGGACTCCAGTAATAGGATTAGGACCGAACTTGATTGAAGTGGGCTACGCTTTAATTTAAGTAACCTCATTGAAATGTTCTCCTTACAATGAGTTTGCACCCACAGGAATAGATTAAATTTAAGGACATGTTTTTCTGGGGTACATACCTTCAAACCACCACAGGTCCCAAGTACATTTACAGAATAATTATTTTAGTTGGTACTTGATTTGCAATGACATTTGTCAACCCTAGGTGATTTTTAAAATAAGAAATGATTTCTGCTATCCTTAAAATAATTTTATACTATTTTCCTTCTTTTAACCTACCCTATACACACATATAAATCATCATCTTGCCAGGTTGTAGATATCTGTATTAGTTTTGCCTAGAGGAAGAACAGGATAATACAAAAACTACCTTCTCCCTCTATTGGCTACCCTTTGAAAATGGTCTACTCATTTAAGCCTACTTTTAGACTTGGTTAGCATCATTGCCAGGTATGTATGAGGATGAACTAGCTAATCAATTCAGTAATGATTCTAGGTTTCCAGGACACACCAATCTTGGCCTAAAATCATTGCAGATAATCTTGCAATGTTAATGAGAAATTCAGAGTGAGAAAATGGTAGATTAGGTATAGCCCACTGAAAATGTGAAAAACTGAATTTTAGAGTTCTAAAACCAACAAATTAGGATTTATTATAGGGGGCTTAACTTAAAATATTTATTTTACATTATTTACTTTCTTTTGGAAGATGTTTCTATTGTGTAAACTGGGCTATGCCTATATTCGGTGGAAAATGAGAAATAGGCAAGAGAGAAGGAAGTATGTTTAGGCTCATTTCCTGGTGCCAGGGACAATTTCTTATTTTCTGAATTTCATATAGATATTAAGAAATACTTATGAACCAAGAGAATAAGAGCAGAAGCAGAAATGTTTCTCTTCCATGGTTTCTGATCACATGAGTCCTTAATTTTATAAATCACAGTGGTTAATAATTATTAGTCATTGAGAAAAGAAGCCAATCATATGGACAATGTATATTCTGATAATCAGTTGCATTTTGTTTTGAAAAAGTAAAAAATGAATCCCATATTAAAATTATATATTTAATATAGAAACCTTGCAATGTAATATATAATGATATTAACTACCATGACTAAAAATTGTGCAATTAGGGTTTTAAAATGCAAAGAGATTTAAAATATTTTTTGTGTACAAATTTACCTGGTAACATGACTATTTTTATGCATATCTTTCTTCTTTATTTTTAACAGAGAAACTTCTTTAACTTGTTCATTACATTTTAGACAGTGAACTTGATCTCATCCTTTACTAGGTAGAAGTGGAGGATGATAAAACTAGAGAAATATTTGACACTCTCTTACAATTTGACTTTCAAGGCCCAGAATTCACTTAAGCTATGCAAACTGCCATATCTAAAAAGGGTTTGAAGGTGAGGGATGTTGGTCATGCATTAGAGGTGAGTCTTTTGGGCGTTCACATAAGGGAGCACCTTATGTAAATCACATAGTTCATTACTAGAAGCATGGTACACACTCAAACCTTTGTTTCCTTCCAGTTGGCTTATTCTACTTCTTCACCATCAAGTTATTGACTGCCTGCTGTTGCTTTGTTAGCCTACACACTGACTAATCATTTTCTTTTTCAGGAGGTATGATTTAGAATCAAGAGTGAAAGTAGTTCAGAGGAGAGGGATGTTGTTTCTTCTACTTGAACTCTGACTCTAGATGAATAGGGATACTGTTCTACTATAGAGAAAAAACAAAACCACCATGACTGTTTCTAGGTAGTTGAAATCACCCATGTGATGACTAAAAACAAGTTCTTCCTAAAAGTCTTTAGCAAGAACACCTAATTACCATGACAATCAACTTAGATTCTGTTTTTACTTCAGGTCTTAAAGGTCATCTCTTAATAAAAACTGCTAACATTAGCTGGGATTGTTTCCCTTTTAATAAAAGGTATGAATATAAATACACTAGACCCTATAAAAAAGAGGGTCAACATTGAAAAATAGAGGACTGAAAAATGTTCTGAATTTGTTAATTTCTTACCTTCGTCTCTATTAACAATGACTAAAATATGAGGTCTTTACTTACAGGAAGAAGGAAAACTAACATCTATGGGGTGATTATTCTGGGTAATACACTATCATACACTATTGTAAAAAGCATGCCATGTAAATGATTTATAAAATATAGTAACATTTTTACCTTAGTGCACATGAGCAAAGGGGTTAAGTAACACCTAAAAGTCACACAGATTAGAACAGTCAAGCCAAATTCCAAACTCAGGTCTCTGATTCCAAAGCCCATGCTGTTTCCTCTACATGGCCACTACCTGCCTTTGTATAATTCATCAGCTGAAAATTAGCTATAGAATTCAAACAAAGCTATTTGGGGAAAGCAGGCATTAAAAATTTCAATGTTTTTCTTTTTTCATGGTATTTTTTCTTTCAGTAGATCAAAACGAAATACTTGTCTTTCCAATGAACATAGAAGATAATATGAAAAATGGAGTGAGGACAGAAATTAATGTAGGAAATGTTGTCAAAAATAATGACGTAGATGTGGAAGTTGACAGACTATCAAACTATCAGGCACAGAAAACTGATACAGCTATAAATTACAAGGCAGATCATCTAACAGCTTCATCAGTACCAGATCAAAAATGGAATCAACCCAGTGTAGAAAAGATAAAAAGGCACGATGCAGCAATTCAGACAACACCTTCCTATAACAATTTTGATGGGAATCACCAAGATCATAATTTGTCTGACATCAGAGTTAATGAAAGTGTGCAAACTTCAAATAACAACAAATTGTTTCAACACTCAACCTTAAGCCCACAAGAGTCTGTAGATCCCTCGAGAGAATTTAGGAGTCAGGGCACATTAATTGTACAAGAAGATCAACTTGCCATAAAAGAGCCAGTTTGTGCACATTGTAATGATGATCTTTTGACTCCTGTAGATGGGCTTGATAAAAATTCAACTGCTTCTTATTTAAAGAACTATCCACTTTATAGACAAGACTGTAAACTTAAACCAAAACCTTCAAATGAAATTACAAGAGATTATATACCCAAAATTGGAATGACTACTTATAAAATAGTCCCTCCCAAGTCCCTGGAAATATCAAAAGATTGGGAATCAGAAATCATGGGATATAAAGATGATCAGGAGATACATACATTAGGACAAAAGCATACTTATGAAAAGGAAACGGCAATCCACACAAAAGATATTATTTCTGACGGCCCAAAGGAACCACAACCAGACCTTAAACCTTCCATGGGTGTGGAGTGTCAGGTGCACAGCGCGATGAGCCCAACCCATAGTGCAGTGGCTAATCCTCTAAAAGCTACTCCCAGAATAACTAGAGACACTGGCACAGCTCCATTTGTGCCAAAGTTGGAAGATATAAACAGTATTTTGGAGTCAAAATTTAAATCCAGAGCTTCAAATCCGCAAGCCAAACCAAGTTCTTTCTTCTTGCAGATGCAGAAAAGACTATCTGGTCATTATGTGACATCTGCAGCTACCAAGAGTGTCAATGTTACCCCTAATCCTACCCCAAAAGAACTAATAGCTAAAGAGGTGGAAAGGAATCCGCTGCCTCCTCCAGAGCAAACTCTTTCTACCTTAAGTAAAACAACTAACTTTCCTCCACAATCCCATTTTAAAAATCCTGACAATGACATCATCAGTCCAAAGCCTATGGACACCTCTGCTCCTCCAGTCGCTCCGAAACCTGTGCCTCTTCCCACTAGTAAGTTAGCAGCACTGAACCTGAAGACTTTGAAAACTTTTGGTGCCCCACGACCGTACTCAAGTTCTGCTCATTCGCCATTTGCACTTGCTGTAGTGAAGCGGTCACAGTCTTTCAGTAATGCACGTAGTGTCTCCGAGTCATTTAATGACAGTATCTCTGTCCAGTCTCCAGCCAACACAGAAGAAGGGAAGACTAGTTCTGTAAATAGATTTGTGGACATCCCACAACTTGGTGTGATCAATAAGGTAAATACCAATTTTAAAAAATATATATATTCAGATTTGTATGAAACATAGCTAAAAGGGGAGTTTAGCAAGCATGTTGGTGTGTTGTGTGTTACTGCTTTGGAATTTGTGTTCATTTGATATCAAGCTGCTTTAGGGGAAAAAAGTGATAGTATATAGAATCTGATTACTTAGGCTGAGAATTACCATTAAGTCATACAACTTAATTAGGTATTACACTAAAGTTATATAACTGCATCATTAGCAAATGTTTTATTTTAAATTTTCTTTGTTCATACATTTGTATAATGTACATGTTTATAGTTCTGAATCTATTTTCCTGTGTTTTTCATATTTCCATTTCCTTATAACTTTTCTGGATATCTTGATTCACTTTTATTTTCTTCCCCAATTCAATAGCGACTATACAATAGCAAAATAAATGGCTTTAACTATATGGAAGTATAAGTAGTATCAAAGACTAGATAAAGCAACCGAATATCTCTCCGCCATGCATTCCCCATCATATACATGCAAACCTTAGTTTACCAAACATTTTTACAAATAAGTAATTTAAATTGAAAGCCAAGTTATATAACATAATTTTCTTATTTCTCCATTTTGCCAACTCATTTTCAACTTATCCAATTATATGCATGCTGACCAAAACATCATATAATCACTACCTAACAATACTAATTTACCAAAAAGGGAGGCTGCTTACTTAGTGTTTGGCCAAATGAACGTTATAATTTGTTAGGTTCAGATAGTAGAGTCAATAGAGAGGATGAAAATAGCACGAATCATGATAATCCACACTCAACTTCTTAAAAATTAATCTGTGTACTTTTGCTCTGATAATGTTTAAAGAAGATTTTCCTATTTCTGTGATAGTTCCAGAAATATTTTATACTATTTTTTCTTTTTATACTAGAATAATAGAACATTAACCATATTGCCAAGTAAAGATTTTTCCATAATTTTAAAGTAATATTTATCTTGACATTTTTTCAGTATTTCACATTTATGTTTATTTCTTTGATATGGTGTCAGGAAGAGATGTATGATACAGAGATTAATTCTTTACTTGGGAACAAAGTTCATTTTTTTTCTTGGAATGGAATACCATTCCTAAACAACGGATGCTTGATTTAGATAGTATATTTTTTGTGCCATTGCCTGAGCTCTGTTTAGATCTTTTGTAAAGATATTTATTTGGCAGTTTGAAAAAGAAACTTAAGACTAATTTTTTAATAACATTTGCCAATTAAAACAGTTTCAAAATATTCCTTAATCTAATTAGATTCTGGTTCCTCAGGGTAGAAATTCCTATTTTTTTTTTCAGTCTCATGGAAAAAGTAAAGAAAACACAGTCAGCATGTAGTCCCTATAGTTTCCAGAAAGACAATATAAGCTATTATGTGTAGCATAGTAATTAATGATTCCTTTATTAGAAGATAGATTCAACCAATAAGAAATTGCCATATTTGACAATTTTATATCTTCAAAAATAGTAATATCACAACCTAATATTTCAGAATCATGAAAATGGATTATGTTAGTTTGTGGAATTTTTTGATTTTTAACTTGGCTGTTCTCGTCATCTCCATGTATTGGTGAAATCAGCATCATTTAACTGAAGCACAATAAAGTTGCCACTGTATTCATGAAACAAAGAGAGGTACCCTTTTTATTCCTTAGTGTCCTGACATAAAGAGAAAGGAAGGAAATGTCCTCATCTTCCAACTTAGCTCTGGCCGCAGAGATAATTCAATGGGTGAGGAAACAAAGCCTTTAATGAGCAATGAGCATTTTCCTTGAGTGTTGTTCTTGCTTTCGAGCTTAACAAGCTCCTGGGGAAAAAAAAAAAAAGTATCTTTTCTTCAACACCCCGGTGTCAAGATGTTTCTTCTTTCTTTAATCTTTTAACTTGATATATCTCTTTTCATTTGGTCCTGTCCCTGTTGGATGCAACTGGGCTTCAGAGACAGTCTTTTTACTCATCCAGTGCCCACAATGAAGCAGAATTTAGTATTATTGTCATGTCCACTAGAATGTAAGGTCCCCAATGGCAGGAATCGTCTCACTCTCATTCAATGCTGTACCCTCTGTGCCTAAAACAGAGTCTGGAAAAGTTCCTGGCATCTACTTGGCACTCAATAAATATGGGATCAGTGAGTGAAGAGAGAAACCCACAACAAATATATCCTATTTCTAATTATTATGAGTAATAAAGGGGGACAGAAGAGAGAGTACCTGCCTACCACCCAGCAAAACATAATTTAAAAATAAAAATAAATAAATCCTTCCAAGAGACATCTTAGACCTTCTCTCACGTAACCTCTTCAGGGCTCCCACACCTCCACTGCTCCCTCCCCCACCCCTCTCCTTTCTCAGGTAGTGCAGTGCAGCCCTTTCTTGGTTCCTCCGATCCTGTTCTTCACACTGTCATCCTCCACATGACCCCTCCATGATATGATATCTCCTTAGGAAGCAGCAGAGGATTATAACATTTGTCTTGCCATCGTGTTTTATTTCCAACACTTCTGTTGCCCTTTGGGAGACTAAAGTAAAGTAAAATTTACTAAAGTAAATTTTCTGAATTTTCCTATATGGAATCACGTTAGAAAGAATGTAAAATGCTGTATTTGAGGAGCTATTACTATCAGAACATATGCAAATTAAAGAATAATATAGCATTATTTTATTCTTACCAATTTTTCATATTGCTTTTAAATAACTATAGAAAAATATTAGCTCTCTAATTGCCTTTTAAAATTAGGTCTAGTTCATATTTTTTCACAAATCAAAAACTTATTTTGGTTTTTGGTTTAAAGGCATGTCTAAAACACCAGTGTGGCAAATGGTAATTCTTAAAAAACTGTTGATGATGAGGTGTTTTGTTTTGTTTTTTTTTTACAAAAAAAATGACCCATTCTTCTCTTGGTGTTCATCTAAATATTTTACATTTATTTTTATAGGACAATAGCTCTGCACATAATGAACAGAATTCCCAAATACCATCTCCAATGGACTGCCCATCATTCATCCTTAAGAGGCAAAGTTCTTTAACATTCCAAAGCTCTGACCCAGAACAGATCCGGCAGGGTTTGCTGACTGCAATCCGTTCTGGAGAGGCTGCGGCCAAATTGAAACGGGTAAGTTTTCTTTATCAGACGGATGACAGTGGGTTTACTTTCAACATTGTCAAACTAATACTTAGAAACTTTTTTCTGGCATTTAAATCTGAATAGGGAAGATGCCAGAAGTTACTCTTTTATGCCAGGAGTCATTTTGAAGTATAAGCTGAGAAAGTCCAGAGTCATACACATACTTGAAAAGATGTCAGGTCTATTTTCCAAAACATGGGCCAGGTGCAGAACATGGGTTTTATTCATTGTTTTATTACTATATATAGAAAGTACCCTGAACTCTTAATCTAAGAAATTTTGTTAGTACAGGAAAAAAAAAAAGATTTTGAAAAGAAAATACCCCCCTATGCCAGAAAGGATGCACTAGCAATGGAAACCTGTAAGTTTTCAGTCATACTTCCTGCAGTGATCAGTTACTACCATATGTGGGTTTTTTTTGGGGGGGTGGGGGTGGGGATAGAGGAAGATATATAGGTTAAACAAAAAGAAATTAGACAAAACATGGAGAATTTAGATGATACCTAATGTAGAAATCCCAGTCTTAATAATGCCCTGCCAAAGTTCTCTGGCTCCTTACCAAGGTGCAGGAGAGAGTCAGGAGAGGAGGTATATTTCTCCTTGGGCCAAACTCCAAAGAAATGTCACAGGGAACTATTTTCAGAGGAGTTTCCTTTCCCTGTCCCCTGCACCCACTGAAAGACCATGTGGGGAGCCTTGAGCATGACATTGTCCCTTAGACTTCCACAAACTGCTGTAGTTTCTCAAAATATCTTTCTTGTTATTCCCTCATTCCTCCTGGTGGAAAGTACCTCAATTCCAAGAAAAGAAGAGTTTTCATTATTCCAAGGACTCTGGGCATTTCATTTTGTGAATTCCTTCCTTACTCATATTAAAAGCTACTTAGAGAAGAGTAAGGGATGTGTTGAACAAAACATTGAGCTCAACAGAAAATAAAAATATTGAGTTCAATAGAAATTAAAACTTCAAAAGAACAGGAATAATATAAAGATAGAATAAAAAGGTAAGAGGATCCCGGGTACCACATCTATGCCAGCCGACTTGACTACTCTAGCCAGTTCCCCTGGTGTGTTCATGTGGAGCCATGAGTAAAGGCCATTCTCCTCAGGGCAAACACAGAGACAAGCAAAATACCAGGTATTGCCAGGAGTGGAGGAAATGTGAAGAAGAAATTCTCAGGAGATTAGGCTTGAATTTTGTAGATTTGCTTATGGAGTATGAAGTTAGATGCCAGGCAGCATAAAAATTTGGAAAGGTGGGTCATGACAAATTCATAATTTTGTGGGAAAATTTGCCCATTTAATAAATTGTGCATTCTCATTTATGAAAAATTTTCTATTTCTAATCTTGTACATTGTGGATGAATTTCAAATCAATCACTACTGACTTAAGACCTTTTCAATTCAATAAATTTGGCAAACACTTTTTAAGCCTATCAGTGCCAAGAATTGTACTCAATACTGGAGATACAAAAATGAATAGAATGAAGCTCTGCTTTCCAAGCATTCAAAGACTGGACTAGAGAAAGAGCAGCTCATCAGGCCCACAGAAAAACCAAGCAACTACTCAGAAACTGATTGCAATGCCTTTGTACCAAGTCAGTGGACATATTAATCACTTTCAATGGACTTATTGCAGAAACCTGTGCATTAAATTGGAAATGCCTTTTAGGCCATCAGATTTGTACAGGCACGCAGCTGTATGTTTGGCCATGTTATAGGCCCTGATTTGGCAATCCTTTCACATATAAAACTCTCATTGCTTCCAGAATGAGCTGGATGTGAATGTGCATAGAAAACAGACCCTAAATGATGATCCTATAAATGTATCCTGTTTATAACTCATTACTTTAGGTTCTATTGAGTCTAAAATTGTATTTGTTTCAGTAGGAGGTTATTGATAGCTCTGTGAGTCTATTTAGTGCCAGCTCCTAAATTTTTTAAAATGAAAATTCCTTATGGACATTAAAAGAATTAATTTTTAAAAATAATTCCTTACTTAGTGCCAGCTCCTAAATTTTTTTAAATGAAAATTCTTTATGGACATTAAAAATGGATACAAGGTCTAAAAAAGTTTACACACCTATGCTGTATGACCAGAATTTTCACTTCTAGTTATATATCCTAAAAAGTATATGTTTTAGGGTACCAGGACTCAGAATGTTCATAGAATATTGTTTGTAATAGCCTCAAATAAACATAGCCTTAATTCCAATAACAGTAGAATAAAGAGTACTGTAAGAAAGAATGGTATATCATATAGCAATAAAATAAACAAACTACAGATAAACACAACAACATGGATAGAAAGAAGGCAGACACATTAAAAATGCATATGTAGGGAATAGATGTGGCTCAAGTGGTTGAGCGCTCGCCTCCCACACGGGAGGTCACAGGTTCAGTTCCCAGTGTCTCCTAAAAACCAAAAAAAAAAAGCAAAACAAACGAAAAAAATCAACTCAGGGACTCCGATGTGGCTCAGCGGTTGAGGGCCAGCTTCCCACATATGAGATCGGATTCAATCCCTGGCCCCCGGTATCTCAAAAAAAATTCATATATTAAGTTTGAAAACATGCAAAAACTATATTAGTGATGCATGTATAGGTGGCAAAGTTATTTTCAAAAACAAGGAAGAATTTATATAAAAATCAAGATAGTGACTACCTCTGGGATACAGAGGAAAGGGGCTTTGGGGGCTTGTTGGGGCAGAGCTGGGACTAGTGGGAGACAAGTGAGGCACTTTCCTCAGGCAAACAATTTAAAGGGCAGCCAAGAAAACTAAGCAAACAAGATATATGTTATTCTAATGTAATATATTTAAAATATCCAAATTACTGCAAAAATCTATGATAAAGGAAATAACACAATTTTAAAGAAAAGATGAGCTGAAGGTATTCTTTCTCTTGATCTGGGTGGTGGGTGATATGTGTATTTGTTTTCATTTTATGTTCAGTGCACTTTTCTGTGCCTGTATTATATTTCAAAAAATGGCAAAAGGTGGTAAAATGGACACAAGCAGGCTCTGATTACTTGTGCTCTTTGCTTAAGTCCTATATTACTGTCCTGTGCTGAACATTTCTCCTAGTTTGTCCTGACATCTCTTTCACAGAGCAACAATTATATTGCCAAATAAAATTTCCAGTGATTCTGACAGTAGGTTTAGATCGTTCATCAGAAAGTTGGCTCCACACTTGCCTATGTCTTGGTACACAAATGTTCAATTTAATTTCGGGTATCAACCTGACTTATGGCTATGGTTTATACCAAAACAATTAACCTTCAGTATAATGGTTGGTTCATATTAGAACAATTATCCAGCTGGTTGTTCTAATATAAATGTAGTCATGAACATGCCATGTTTTTTTTTTTATGTTTCTTAAAACCCAGCCTTAAGGTAATCACAGAGATTTGTCTTTTAATCATATAGAGTTAACAAACCTAGTTCAGTGTTTTATAAATTGAATTTGAGGTTAAGAATTATGTGTGAATCAGCAAATTATTTACAGAAACTAGGATAAATTAATCCATTGTCATTAAGAAACATTCAGCACAGTGACTTTGGCTGCTTTTCGTACTTGATGGTCACTGAACCATTAAAAATCTGGTATTATACTATTACAAATGTAAAATAGATTTGTAAAAATAGATTCTGAAAATAAACTAACAAGTGAGTCTTAACACTTGAGATTAAGTGTTTCCTCAGAATATAAAACTAATCATTGGCTAGACAGTAGCCTGGAGGGAAGACAAAAACTGGATTTGCTAGGTTGTTTTGTTGGTTTAATTTGTCTGCTTTTTATTCATATTTCCTTTATTTGAATTTGAACCAAAGATTCTCATGTTGGCAGCTCTTTCCATAAGTTTTTAAAGTAAAAATAAATGATAGAAAGTTTCAGTTATACTCCTTATGGAAATAAGAAAGTGATATGACCACTGTGTGAAAATTCTTTAAACTTCAATGAGAGACAGTTAACAAGCAGATGTTCACATCACCAAATTCTTAAATGTCAGTTTTAAAAAATTATATGTGTAACATGTTCATTGTTAAACAATACATTTTTATTTTATAAATGTTTGTAAAAAGTTACCATATCCCATTCAATGAGTGTTTATTGAACACTACACTATACCATACATTAAAATAAACAGAGTGGGTATAAAGTCATATTAAAAAAGACAAGATCTCTGACTTCATGGAACTTATAAAATAGTATTCCAGTTATGTCTTCTCATATTTAAATGGTTAGTAAGCACATTTTTAAATATCAAAGGAAATAGTTTCCTCAGAGGTAGCCACTATTAATAGTTTGATGTGTAACCTTCCAGACCACTTTTATAGTATGCAAATTTTTTTCTTTTTTTACAAAAAAAAGGAATACTTTGCAAATCATTCCAAAAACATACATATCATTGTGACCTTCATCTGATTATATATAGATCTACAAAATGCTTTTTTAAGACTACATAGTATCTGATCATATAAATGTGTATCACACATAGCTTATTTATTCTTTGTTGGTGAGCATTTAACTGGATTTTAGTTTTTTACCCTATTAATGTTGCAACAATGAACATCTTTTTCTTGTAGACATTTAGAGCCATCAATATGTTTTTCAGTGCCTAAAACAAATTTTCTCTCTTTCACTTTACAAAGAATCATGCAGACCACAATTTCGGCAAGAATCACGAAAATCATTCTCTCACATGCAGAGACTTTTAGGACCAAAGTTACTTAATGAAAAGTCATTACCTGTCTGTTGTTTCTTGACTGTACTTGGAAAGAAAGCTGCAAATACCCATGTGAATACTAAACAGGGTACAGATGAGGATTTTATTCCCCTGTGAAGCTTTGCTTCTTAATCATTTTATTTCCATTGGCCAGTGTCAACCACTCTGCTCCACCCTGAATGCACAATACAGTCAAGAAAATTCATTAGCTTTGATGACTAGTCTTCATTTAGTAAAAGGCAAGAAATGAAGCACAAGAAAACCAAATCCAGAATGAATGTGCCAATTTTACTTTCCTTTTTACTAACTTACTCTTGCTATGCACAATCTATGGGTTTTTGTACTCTCTTTTTGTGAGAAGATATTGATTATCAATATAAATTAGCCAAATTATAATCTAGAGATAAAACCATTTCTCTTAAAATATCTCCATATTTTACATATAATATTTCAAACTATTATACATATTTACTCATAATCTATGACTTTTCTTTACACTGTTCTAAATCATGTTGGAATTTCATGCTATTTAGTAAATTCTTGATTTGTTGTTTTCTATTCACTTGTAGTTTGCAAATAGACTTTGCCATAGAAATTTGAATTTAGAAGTTTATTTCTTGGGGAAAAAATTCCTTTTCATGTTGCTATTATGCATAACAGTTATGGAGATTTGACTTTTTCAGCCTTTCATGAAATACTTCATGAAAGCGTTTAAAAAATCAAAGGGTGTTTTTCCTTATAAATAAGGAGTCACTGGGAGGGGAAATTCAAGTTAATAAATAAATACCATCAATTCAGAAATTGAATTGTGGAATTCACTTTATTTCTCTACGTTCATCAAGGCAGGCTGGGGGAGCCAGAATTAATTGAGCTAAAAATGCCCTTTAACAGCTTGGCCTGCAGTCTGTTTGTGCTCTTGTGTTGATTTGGTAATTTTGTAAAGACTATGATGTGTTAATAGATTATTTAACTTTTTTGTTGTAGAAATAACTCTCTCATTTTTAATTTCATGGTACAGTGAACGTTTATTCTTGATAATTTATAATTTATTGAATACTAAATACTAAATATTAACATTTACAATTAGAAGTTAAAATGTAGTAATTGTTGAAAATTGAAAATCAGACAGCTGTCCCATTTTAAATTGATGGTACAAAGTGTGTTTCTTTTTCTTAGGTTACTGTTCCATCAAATACAATTTCTGTGAATGGAAGATCAAGACTCAGCACTTCCATGCCCACTGAGGCACAGGACAGCCAGTAAATGTTGACCTGCTCTACTGCACTTCACCACTTCTACTTCACAGACCAACTTCACATTAATGGAGAGTGTTTGCAAATGTATATTCAGATGTATTCTAATATATTATCTATTGAAGTATAAGAATCTGTGTTGTGGCTTTTAATGTCAAAAGAAGAATTACCAGAATTTATAATATATAATAATGTGCTCTTTGGGGTCTTTTTTGCCTTAAGAGCTGAATATGTTGCTTTAGAACTTTAAGACAAGGTGTAAATTACTTTCCTTTATTCGAATCACCTTTTGCTGATTTCACTTACTTATTGAAGCATAGTCTACAGTGGTGACTAAGGATAAATTAGGATTAATAGACATATTTATATGACATATAAATAGCTAGGCAAGCTCTTCTGATATTTGCTGCCTCAATGTTACTATTTAATTGGAAATGTTTATAAATTATGTTAAAGCCTATTTTGTTCTGAAAGAATGATTTAGAAAAATAGTGATATCAAATAAGTATATTCAGTTCAACAGTTATTTTCAATGATGACTCACTCTGTGTGCAAAGTTTATCTTGTATAATCTTTATGTAATTAGAAAATCAGTATCAAATTAATTGGAAGCTCATAGTATTTTAATATTTTATTAACATGGAACACTTGGTTTTTTTCATCTTTAGAACTTAAATTGCCCAAGGAGAATTTTAAATATTTTCTGTATATAATTATGCATTATTGTCACACAACTATTATACAGTCCATGTGCCAGAAGCCTTAAAAATCTTCCTGTGAAAATGTTAAAATATTGTGACAGTTATTTCACATATGCTATGTAGAGAGGAATATGGGTTAGTTTATAAAAAAATCATGTCCATAATAGAAAATTAGAAACGTTATGTGGACATTCCAGAAATACTGGTTTTAATTCAAGTAAAATGATAAAATAAAATCATTATGTAGTTTGGATGCTAATATCCTAAATAATAATACATATTTACATTAAAGATAAAACTACTAAGGAAAACAATGCCTAATTTGTTGGCTTATTCCTTTTCTGTGGTCTAGAACTTGTTGTGTTCTGTCCCTACTTTAAGAATTTAATTGCTCACTACTCTAAGGAATATTTGCCTCTTTGGAAACTGTGTTGATATTTTTTCCTGTTTAATAAAAGTAACTTACATATTTGGGGTACTTTATTATCATTTTTAAGGTAATTTGTGCCAACTAGGATATTTGTGTACTTTACCTGATGAATGTCTCTATCAGCCAGTAAACAAGTAATAGTAAGATCTACGATTTATTGGGGCTCCCCAGTGTACTGTAATTTCTCATTTTAATATCTAAAGTCTTTGACACAGGCCTCATTAATTGCAGTATCAAATGCATAAACTAATAAACTAAGGGTAAGGGAGATTAGGCATTGGTCAACAGCAGTGGTAGGAAGGTCACGTCTCAGAAGTGGCCAAGTCCGGATTTAAGTCCAGGCATTCCAAATCAAAAACCCATGGTCTAAGCATGTAAAACGTTTAGCATTGTTTCTGATACATAGCAAGTGCAGGTTAAACTTTTAAATGTTCCTGCTGTTACCTTGAATCAGAGAGCCTGTCATATAGGGAAACATAATTTATAGCATTACAAGCCAGTGGGGAAAGGTGTGACTTTCTGGAAAATGGTGTCTGTACAATTAATTATCCACGTGGAAAAAAATAAATTTGGATCTCTTCCTCTAACCACAAATATATTTGAGGTGCATTAAAGCCATAACTTTGAAAAGTCGTGTTTTAAAATTTAGAAGAATATATTCTGTATTTTCAGACTTCAACATGGGAAAAACTTGTTTAAGATGCAAAGGCATACTCATAAAAGGTTGATATGATACATTTAAATACATTAAAATTTAAAACATTTAATTTACACTAAATTCTATAAAAGTGAAAGGTAAGCCACAAGTGAAATGTAAAATGTTAATTATGAAAATGTAAAAATTCCTATAGATCATTAAGAAAAAGGCTACCCGATTAAAAAAATGAGTACATTGGAATTAAAAAAAAAAATGTTTCCTACAAGAAGAAATCTGAAAGGCCAACAAACCTATGGAAAGAATACTCTTCACAAATAATCAGGGAGATGCAAGTTAAAAACACAAGAACATACCAAATCACATCCATCAAATTAGCAAAAATGTAAGTTTCAAATTAGCAAGTGTTGCCAAGGACATAAAGCGTTTGAAACTTTTACTGCTGGTAGGAAAATACACTGGCACAACCATCAATTTTGTAATATTTAGAAAAAATAAAACTCTTACCATGTTACCTTGAAGTGTTTATACATGTAAGAAGACACTTAGAAAAATGGTTATGGCAGCCTTGGCTATAACAACAGAGAAGGGTCCTAACTGGCCCTTAATATTGGAGGAGTATCTTCCTAGGATGGACTTCTCTACAACAGTCAAAATGAACAAACTAAAGTTATATGTGTCAACATGGATAAACTTCAAAAATAATGTTTAATGACAAAAGCAAGTTGTAGAACAATGTTTTATGATACCAGTTATATAAAATATGCAAATGATAAGTATTATGGCTGTATATGTAAAAAATATATATTTAGGTTTGCTGGTGGTTACCTGTAGGCAAACCAAAAAAGGAAGATTAGATTAAGGAGAGAGATACGTGAGGAGTTGATTTTATTTGTAGTATTTTATTTTATAAACTGATTTTTGTAAACAAATACTTGTTATACTCCAGATTTCAGTATTCTGAAAATAATATCGAGTATTCAGTAAATAGGGGGTTATACCCTAAAACCATTCATGCATTTAGGTTCTGAAAAGTTAGCATTTTCAGAGAAAAATGTGTGTCTCCCACTTTGCTCAGTTGGGAAAAGAAATTTGTGTCACATAGTTTTCACCAGTCATATCCTTAAGTAACAGCAAAAGCAAGATGCAGCAATGATCTAGAACCAACTTTGGATTTACAAAATTAATTTTCAGCATCCAGGCATTTTTATTTTCCTATTTTTCCAAATCAGGTGAATTCTTTATAATACGTATTTTTAAACTATGATCCAGATTCTATAGGAATAATAGGGTGTAAAAGGAAATACCTTTTTTTTAAGGCACCAGGGCTGGAGATTGAACCCAGGACCTCGTGGAAAGGAGGCACTCAACCACTTGAGCCACTTCCACTCCCCTGAAATATCCTCTTTATTGTCCCCAGTATCCCACTCCCCTCTCCAGTAGTAGTTAGTCACTGTTAATATTATGATATGAATATCCCTGTAGATGCATTTATATCCAATACACATCTACAGGTTTGTGTTGGGCTTTCTGGTATTTTCCACATACAAAAAAAGAAAAAGCACACTCTATTACTATTTAGCAACTTGTCTTTTACACTAGCAATGTTCTGGAGGAGGCTTTTTTTTTTCCATGTAATTCAGTTAGTTGTTCTATTAATAGTGCTTTGTTTTTGTCTTGCTGGCTAGAGTTAAGATACTTGGGTTCAAATTATAGGTCTGCCACTTATGAGTCAAGGGATCTTGGGCAAATTATTTTCTCCGTGCCTCATTTTCCTCATCTGAAAAAACCGATTAATAATATACCTACCTTATGGGGTGATTGTAAAGTTGTGAAAATGAAATCAATTATGACTCATTTTTAAAGTTACCCTATTTTAAAAACTATTAGTGAACAGGTACAATTTCTCTAATTACCCCTCATCTTCTGAGAAGTGACCCTACCTCCCAATTTCCTGTAAGTATGTACTGCCAAATCTGACCCTAGCTAACTGGGGCTTGGCAACAGAATCCTTTTTTTTTTTTTTTTTTTTTTTTTTTTTTTTTTTTTTTTTTTGTTTATTTGTTTTTTCTAAAAGATACTTAGATTACATAAAATGTTACATAAAAAAATATAAGGGATTCCCATATGCCCCACTCCCCACAGCTCCCACTTTTCATCACATTAACAACTTTCATTGGTGTGGTACATTCATTGCAATTGATGAACACATTTTGGAGCATTGCCACTAAGGATGGATTATAGTTTACATTGTAGTTTACACTCTCTCCCACTCAGTTCTGTAGGTTATGGCAAGATATATAATGGCCTGTATCTGTTGTTGCAGTGTCATTCAGGACAATTCCAAGTCCCAAAAGTGCCCCAATATTACACCTTTCCCTCTCTCTCCCTGCCCTCAGCACCCCCAGTGGTCACTGTCTCCACATCAATAATATAATTTCTTCCATTGCTAGAATCACAAAAAGTCTATAGTAGAATACCAGTAAGTCCACTCTAGTCCATATTTTGTTCCCCAATCTTGAGGATTCTGGGATAGTGATGCCCACTCCACCTCTAATTGAGAGGGGGTTTTGTTCCCATACAGCTGATGGATGGGACTATCTTGCTTGAAGTTCTCAGAAGAGAATCCACTCTCTTTTGATCAAAGTTTGAGAACATTTCCCTGATACCTAAAGATGCTTTCACTTGAAACTGAAAGATTAAATTTTCCTTCTGATGCTGGTTTCTTT